>SMLS01073356.1:0-18060 GCA_004785975.1 Popillia japonica | reverse complement strand
GTAAATAGACTTAAAGAGGTTGAATTGTGCGTAAAATCCTCATCCCTGATATTAATAATGGTATAGAGAAGCGTGAAAAAGCTCTCAGCTTTTAGTTGTCGCGCAAATGGTATAAAGGAAATTTTTGCGAAAACAGAAGTCAAGATTATGCGGCCGTAATTATTTTGATACTAGAATGATTGCCCTTTTTTTAATTTGGAAACATGTATGTAGTCTAGACAATACATGTGTATGTATATTTATATTAAAACGTTTGTGCGACAAAAATGAAAGAGAGTTTCCTTAGGATGCTGAATTTGAAAACGAAGGCTAGTACATGCATTTCATTGGTCCAAAATTCTTCTTTCGCGGTTCAAAAACCCAGTTCCAAGAGGAATTTCAAGTCTCGTAAGCAAAAGAAATGATCTCGTTGTGGAGAAAAGCATCCCCTCAAACACAAGCGTAGAAATCTATCAACTTCTCGCCAAATGATAAAAACAGCTTCTTCATCTAAGAAAATCAGATTTAGAGAGCTTTACAGGCCAGCTCGCTGGTTTCTACAATATTACCATAAAAAGGTCGGCAAAGCTGACCAAGCCATGTGTCGATTTTGCGTCTTTTAATAAAGGTACATCTAAACAATTCAGCTGAAGTCCAAATATTTGCTTTTTCGAAAAATAAACTTAAAAGAAACTACAAATTGTAAAGGGATTCTTATTATCATACTACAACGTTGTTCGTACTTACCAAGTTGATCCCATCTTGAATTTTGTTGAATAGAATTTGAAATTCCTTACGAATACAGTCATTTAACTATAAACATTCTTTCCAATTCTAGTAATCTTCAACGAACAAGGATGCATGCCATTTAAATTTCTAAGATACGTGTTGGAAAATTCAAAAAAGTCTACAGAGAACTAACACACACTCAAATCAGGCGCACATGTATACGACCAACAAAAAGGAATAGAAGAAGAATGTAGAACATATACGGGTTGTAATTTAACGTAAGCACTCTCCCAAGGCACATTGCGGCTACAGTCCCGTCCCGTCTTAAATTTAGGCCAAATTCTCTTCGACGTGCCTATTTTTCCTGTTACTTCTGCTGTCGTTTTCTGTTTTTCGCGTAACCAAAAAAAATTCGAAAATTTATGCATTTCCCTTTTTTTATAAGAAGAATAAATAACGGTCTCCGATGTAACGGTCCTTGAATACGAAATTCTTCCGAGTCACAGAGACATTACCCAGCCGTTAATACGGTAAGGTTGATAATTTATTTGAAATTTATACCGTACCTTTATTTGACTGAGATTACATTAAGTTTTCGGTAGCAATTCCCTACAGTATAATTAACTAAGATAATTTAAATTACGTAGATGAATATAGAATTACCGTTTCATTTAACTAGTTGATGGAAAAGTATCTTCCGTTTGCAACGTATCCATTAAAATAGTACGAATAGTAGGAGAGAGTGTAGTACCTTACATACTGGTGTTGGAGCATGCTCATAACAGCACTATTTGTGAAGCTAGGTAAACTGCTACATATACTTGTGTACATATATTTCTACCCTAGGAGAACTGTCTAGCTGTTTCTATAGAATGAGTGTCTCTAATATCGATATATGTATATAGAAATAAAATCAATCTTGAAACATAAATTATTTGATTTTAATTGTTAATTGTTTAATTGAGTTAGTGAACACAAACTATGCTAAAATGATACTAACTCTAAAAAAACATTCTTAGCTGGAATTTTATGTATCAAGATAAACAATATTGATTACTAATGTGGTTGTTATTTTTCTATCTATATTACATAATATAAGCAAGTATTACTAGTATATGTATTTTTATGATCTTTATGTGCTTATCTTATGTTGCTAATACTTTTTTCCACTTTATAATCATCAATACACTGAAACCACTGAAACTGCTTTGTCTAAGCATTCTAGAGGATTACGACATAACTTTGATTTTGAAAATGTTAAGATTTAAAAAAAAGAAATAGTTATAAAAAGAGATTAATATATGAAGTGATATACATTAACAGAGAACATAATGCGGTCAATTTTTCAAACAGATATTGAAAATTAAAGTATTACTTATAAATAATTTAATCACCTAAATTAAGCTCTTGACTAGGTCTTTTTGCTATGCTTTTCCCTAGTCCTTGAACAGAATTGTTAGAGCTTGACAAAAAGTACAGTGATATAACGATTTTTATGGTTATAAAGTTACATTTAAAAAATATTTTAAATTGTCTACGATATTGTAAACATAATCCTATATATATCACTGAATTTCATTGTCTGAGGTTAATTTTGCTGATAGGCATGGCTAGTTGTGTATTAATTGACACGAATTAAATGTCAATGTTATTCCACTGAAGAAGTTGTGTAACGAAACCTAATAAATTGTAAAGTTTTTGGAATAAATTCATCTTTGATCTCAACATAAGACAAGTATTACTGATGAAATAAAAGTAAAAAGTATAGATACGTAGACAAATGGTATTGAAAAAAGAGTGCACAGCTTAAGATTTTGTAAAGAAATCGAAAACGATTTTGACGGACATTCCATAAAATTCTAAGCATTATTAGAACAAAACAATTATGTAAATGAGATTTATATTGTAACAGAGTAGCAGATTCTAATTTTTTATATTCATTGCGACGTTATGGCTTAATTATTATGGTTGTTAAATTTTAGAAATATAATTTCCTATAGATACAATTAAAATCGGGACTGAACGGTGGTTGGGGTTACTTCTTAAGATTTGGTTGTTTAACAGTTTGTCTTTGAAAAAAAATGATGGTAAACCAGCAATGTTGTTGAAAGTTGTAAACGATCCATGGACCAAAATTCTGGAATAGCATCCACTATCTTGACGAGCGCTAGATGTGTGAGTATTGTATCAATCAATTAACAAAGATATGAGTTAAGTTTTAGTTTATCAAACTGGTAAAACTTCTATTACTGAAAAAGTTTGCAATTGCAATTGTTAGGACATCAAACTGTTATTATTTTGCTACCCGCCAAATACTAAAGGTGTTACTCAAGATCCTTGAAGTTGATGTGGTTAATGCCGTTGTCAGTAGTTCAGTCAAACAGCATAAGTTCAGTTAGCAGTTTAAAATGAACAAGTTTAGAGAAGTGTTGCTGTAAGATGGTGGCATACATCAGAGGTTGATATTGTAATAGTACGCACTATTTTATATATGTTTTCCGTTACTTAGGGACGGGTAGAGTGTGTAGTGGAGTCTTTTTTTAGACAGTTAGAAGTGAGTTTAAAAAACTATATATATGTCACAGATTCTGCTGTTGTTTTTTTGATATATATAAAGTAAAGTGCATCACCTTACTTGAAACGACCTGAGCTGGAGTGATATTGTTCGTTTTAATATAATTACAGCAGAAGTCTGGAAGAAAACACATTTTCAGTACGAGATATATAATAGAATAGCAATTTCGTTACAATATGGCGCCCAACGTGGGGCTCGAGTGTGATGCAAATTAAAAATTTATTGGAAAAATTAAGTATTGGTTATATACCTAAGAATATATAGAGTTGTTCGTATTTTTTCCATGAAGAATAAAGGGGTAAATAAAATAAAATCGAGGTTTATGTATTTAAGAAGCGGTAAAATACTAAGTCAGCAGGAAATAACTACTGTCAAAGTCAATATGGAAGAAACGATTTCACAGAAGGATCAACAGAAATCACAAGTACTATTTCGGTAGAAGCGGTAGAGAAGGTGTCACCATCTCAAGAAATAGAAAATTTGAACGCGATTTTTAAAACTCTGAAGCAGATGACACAAGAATTGAAAAAAGATATCGAAGAAATGCGTCAACAAAATAAACATGATATCCATGAACTAAAGAAGAATATCGAAGAAGGAAACCAGCGAATGTATGAAAAAATCTGGAAGGACCAAAAACCAATGCGCGAAGAGGTAGCAGATTTTAAAGAAAGAAAACAGACTGAAGTAGAAAAGGTCCAAAAGGAATTAGTCGAAACTAAAATGGAAGTTGAGCAGAGAATCAAGGGAATCGAGAATGCAACGCCCATTAGCGTCGAACGGATAGTTGAAGAAAGAAAGCTACCGATTTACGACGCCAGTAATAAGGGAATCGAGCCCCAGGAGTTGTTTGAAGCCTTTGAAAGGCATTTTAAAATAAGAGAGATGCCGGAAGACCGGAAATTGGATTTTGCCATAGATCAACTAAAAGATGACGTGGCCATATGGGCTGGTAGCAATAGAAATCAGCGGACCACCCTAGAGGACTTCAAGCGAGATCTGTTAAAGATGTATTGGTCGGCTAGCGTTCAGAAGAGGGTATTATCGCAATTATTAAGACCTGGGATGTATAACCCTGGAAGAGGATCGATGACGCATCATGCTTGGTACTGGTTAAAAAATATGCCGCCGAAATGGATTTTGTTGAAGAAAAAATAAAATTCCAATATAATGAAGAAATTCTTAACTTACCTCGGATTAGGAACAATGAAGAGGAAGATGGGCAAGAATCGATTCGAACTCAATTTGCAATAGAAGCAAGTCAGGAGCATAACGATATAATCAAGACCCAGACGGACCAGGACATTTTGAAATTTATATGGGAGAGGATGCAACACGAACATAAGGAAAAGAGACTACAGGATGAAGCAGATAAGGAGTTTGAGGAGTGAATATCAAGTGGTGAAATCCGGTATTCATCGTCTGGTAGCCTTGGGTGAATCAGAAAACAAAAGGGAGGCGAGAGTTATTTGGAAATTTTGAAAGTTGACAGAAGTAAACAAGTCACAAGAAAACTTGTATAAAAGAAAAATCATCGCAAAAGTCGAATATTAAGTTGAAAGTGCCCAGATAGAATCCCAGCCATCCAAATTCTAAAGTGTACAGAAAAAAGAAAGCCGGCGGGAAGAAACAGAGGATTTGAAAATACAACGAGACAACAAACGGAACAGCAAGAAAGCAAACGGATACCAGAGAATCACACACAACATTTAATTAAGTTGGAAAATTAGAAGGTAAGGGCAGAGGGTGGGTTGTTTTAGTTAATCATTGTAAAAAATTATATTCACATTATAATCTGGTTTTTCTAAGCAGTTCATATTTTTATTTGCGTCATTAGTGACACACAACAATATATGTACAATCTACATATATGCACTGAGAAAAACGTGACAGCAAAACATTTTATTTAGAAATTTATACTTATTAATAGTATAAATTGTATTAAAATTACGAACACTGTGTTTAATGGCCAGCAACAATTTTGTTCCTAAAATCTTAAAACAAAATGTTTTAAGATTAAAACAAAAGGTTTGCTACATTTGATGAAATTTTTAAATAAAAATAATTTATAACATCTAGCAAAACTAGTTTATTGGTTTCTGAAAGTATTTATATTGGTTTTTAAATAAAGGTAGTTTCAATTTATGCACGTTGGAACACTAATGAAATGAGAGAGAGAAGGTTTAAGGCTCTCGTATGTAAAAAGAATGAGATGCAGTATGACGCGGTCTTTGTATTTGTGAAAAGGTTTTGTAAATCTGTTAGTACAAATTATTGCTAATTGTAGTACAAGCAATTTACTTAAAGTTACTATAAAATATAGTAAATTGAAGTATAATAGGTACTTAATTTCCAGGAATAAATTTATTGTTAAATTTAGTATTCTATGTTGCTGTCCTATATATAGCAATAAATTATACTAAAATGCAGTATATTTATACTTATAAATATTATAAATTTTTCTCCGTGTGTATATATATATTCGTTGAAGGTAGGTCTAAAGTATATCATACCTTTGTAAAGAAATAATTTCCTCTGATAATTCCGTTAATTTAGGAAATTCTTAAAATAAATATCTCGCCAAAAATATTAGCTACATTTCTAACACCACATGCTGAAAAGGCCTTTCCGAGGCTCCGTTAGAGGATCAGTCTCATCAGGGTGCAATAAATTTCCAATATGGTTGAATTGAAAAATAATTGAGTGATGGTTATACACATCAGTAAATTTAGTGGCCTCAATGAAAATAATAACAACAGCTAAAGTCATATATTTGTCCAAAGAATCAAGTTGTTTATCTTTTTTTTTTTGAATGTGTGGATGTGGTGGATGCAACTATAGTAGCTTGTAAGGTTGTTTTGCTTTGTCAGTCTACTACTGTAGTTCTTGCTATGTATATAATGCGTGTAAATGTGTTTTTGTAGACTTTTATACAATCTTACCTCGCCATAAGTGATATTGCCGTATTAATTGTTCCCCAACAACGGAGAACCAATGATCGACCATCATTCAAACATCATATCTCCGATTCCATAAAAACCAGAAACCAACCAATCTTACCACACGACCACCAAACCTGTAAAGAAAATAGTGTAACTATGGTTATGTATCATTTCTACGCAATTCATAAAATGTATACCTTTGGTATACGGTAAGAATAGAAATCGATAGGGCAAATATTATAGTTTTGCAACAGCCTGAAGATCTATGTGATTGCGAAATTCTATGCTTAATGAAAATGAATTATGTTTTCCACTATATAGGAGGTTGCCAGATTATGACACCGCCGTTCGGAATTAATTTTGGTAAAGTTTTCAAGGTCATTGTATTAGCAGGTTTCTTGTAGCTGCAGTAGCTTTTTCAGCTGTATTACCTGTCAAGATTCGCTCCATACTTCTTGTCATCAAGATGTGTGTGAAAATATCTTCAACTTCCTTACTGGTGGTGACCAATTTAATTTAAATTTGGGGGGTTTATATGTAGATTCATGTATTGTAAGCACAGCGATAACTTTGTTAAGTGCTAAATTATCCGTTTTCAGAGGATAAAGCGCTCTATAAACGACACTACCCTTCGCTATTTGCTTTCGTACTTTCAAAATTATGAAAAATATCGAAAAAAAAGTTTAAGATAAATACTCAACTGTTTTGGCACTACTAAAAAGTAATGACAATAGTTTTCCTACCACAGGAGGGGTGGGGGCGTTATTGCCGGTAGACAATAATTGTTACAGAGAAACTACTATCAAGTATTTACGTTGCTAAATATCAATATATGAACAACCAAATTTCATTTTCATGAGACACCACAACTTGACTGTGTTTCCTTGTTAGATATAAATCGCTACATTTAGTGGTGTTATAAATTGTGGTAATTATATTCCTCTCAGAAACTATTCCTGCTAGCGCTACACTTGCATTACATTTTCCTCGTCTCGGAGAAAAAAATACGTCTAAAATAGAGTGGATCTCATTACCTCAGTTATTTTTATTCTAAAGCCAGCTGCAATCTGTACGGTACGCTCGATTCACCATATATAACAGGCGGGGTAAGGAGCATATTGGCGTATTACACCGCAAAAATGGGTCAAACGTTGCTTTATGTATACTTACTCACGTTTTCTACGCATTCTGCATAAAAAATACGGAATAGTAACATCTGCATCCTGCATCAGAATGATCTACAACGACGTCTGCTCTAGGTAAAATGTAAAAGAGGTAGTCTAGCGTAAATTTGAATTTCTGGATCATACGAAAGACGGCAAGTGTAAAACCTGAGAGAGGACAATTTATACTGATCTTTATACGTGTTACAAGTTTTAAATTCTTGTTGTTAATAGTGTGCAGACTAAAAGTTATTTGATCTTAAATCAGTAACAAAGAACTACGTAAAAGAATTCGTGTAACCGAACGTAAAAAATACGAAAAATAGAATAAAAGATATTACACTTATTGATTTTTTGGGTTTTAATCTCTTTAATCTTATCAAACAATAGGGCTTTACCAATTCATTATAAAATAAATCAATACATTTGAAATTAAATCGTATAGTCCAATAACGGTTTAGCACATTTACATAAACTAATGATATTCACCCGCTCTTATTAAAACTAACAATGGGGACACCAGGGTTGTCCTCCGCGGATTTTAAAGAATCTCAACTATGATGTAGAGGAACCTTCCCTTAGTATCCATGTACGAGCTTCTATGCTAGTTTCTGGGAAAATCAACGTTTTTTAGCGCATTGAATAAACACGTTCATTTCTTTATATCGATAATGTTAGTTTCTCAAAAAGCAAGCTTTCGTATCCCAGTTGATAACGACTACGCCTGCCACGCTGGTGGCTGGCGTTCGATTCCTGCCAGTACATTTTTTTCTCTTATTGTCCTCGATATTAACAGTTATCTTTCATGTAAATTATTCACAATAAATGATATTTTTTGCCGCCGTAATATTATTATTAAATAAATTTTGAAGCAAAGCTGCTTTGTAACGTGTATTTGGATTTATTTGTTTATTATGTTTATTTATTTATTTATTTGGACTGCAGATAAAAAACGGACACTAGGCAATAAATGGATCGCAGGACAAGCAAGTGCGCTCGAATATTCGAACTTCAAAATACACATCATAGTGCAGATTTGCTTCCAATTTATTTAATAATAAAATTACGACGGCGAAAAATATCATTTATGAATAATTTATATAAAATATAATTATTAATATTGTGCCCAATAAGATTGAAAAAAAAGATGCACTGGCAGGAATCGCGAGCCACCAGCGTGGCAGACGTAGTTGTTATCAACTGGGCTACGAAGGCTTGCTTGTTGAGAAACTAACGTTATCGATATAAAGGAATGAGCTCAGCGCGTTCAATCAACGTTTTAAACAACTTTGATTTTCGGAAGTTCGAAGTCGGACAGCCCTGGTGTTCCCCTTGTAAGATTTATTGAAGAAATTCATGCGATTTATTGACCAGAAGCTGCTTCAATATTTTGAGAAAAGTTTGGTGTACTATTGAGTGTCCTAAGAGCAGCTGCCTGCAGAATTCTCTCCTCACAACAGCTAACTTAAACTTCCGTTCAAAAGTTAATTGGGAGTCTTATAGGCTTTGTTCTTTCTAAATTTCAAAAGCCGTTCCTATAACATTTCCAACAAACTCCAGTGACAAATTTCTCACATCGAATTGCAACAAATAAATGCATCGTATGTATCGTCCAGTAAATCTACATATTAACAAAATCTTGCTCCATATTGTAGACAGCGTAAGCATATGCTCAATATAGTTGAAGATGCTGGTATGTACCGTATACCTGGAAATTGACTAGTATTTTGTAAGCGACTTTTCCGCATTGTTTAAACGTGACCCATACCACCAAACAAAAGAAGCGTGGATGTTAGGTAAAAATATATTTTTGTGTACATATAGTCAGTTAATAAACCTCTCGGGCTACAACATTCCTCTACAAGATCTATACGTCAAGTTACGTACTAGTATGGTTTTTAAAGTTTGCATTCAGTTCTGTTCTTTGGCGCCACTTTCTCACCACTTCGACTTGTATTTTCATGAACACCAGGGCTTCAAATTTTCTATACACCATGACCTGTATGATTCGCTCGAATCGTTCCAGTTTCTAAAAAGGGTTGTAAAACTGATATATTCAACTATCGACCTATAGTCATTTTGTCTAGCTTCTCCAAAGTTTATGAACAGTTTATGTATAGCTGCATTTTTCATAATACCTCTGCTTTCATATCACCTTTACAACACGGTTTTTTTTCCAAAACGATTCACCGTTACAAATTTAGCAGGTTTTTTTTACAATATACATCTCAGGTCATCTGTGAAAATCTATGAAATCTACCGACTTTCCATTTAGTTCTAGTATTTCACAAGGATCGAAGTTAGGCCCACTACTGTTTATATTATTTATTAATGACTTATTAGCTTCGCCTTCATGTCGCGCTTTGGATTATGCCGACAACTTTAAAATATGCTCATGTATCAGTACCATCAATGATATGTTGCTGTTACAAAGAAATTTGGATATTATTGAAAAATGGTCCACAGATAATCAACTATCATTGAATGTCAAGAAATGCCACCACATGATCTTGACGCGCAAGATAGTCCCTATTGTTACTGCTTACTCCATTACTGGACAGATATTACAGAGAATCGATACAATGAAAGATCTTGGAGTAACATTCGATTTCCGTTTATCGTTTAAGAATAATATTGAAAGCATTTGCTGCCTCCAGAACGCTGGGATTTATTGTATTTTGCGTTTGTAGCAAGCAAACTGGAATATGCGTCTATAGTTTGGTATTCATCCTATGAAGCACAGAAATATGCTACTGAACGAATTCAACGTCAGTTTAATTTTTGACAGATAGGATGACTGGAGTGTACCCTGACAGATCCGTCGATTACAACGAATTGCTGGAGTTGCACATCTGGAGTGCAATCATTAGTACAGCATCGAAGACTGCAACATTTACATAGGTACAGTGCAACATTTTTAGATAGAGTCGTAAGCAATCACGTTGAATGTCCAGGCAATTTATCCAACTTGCAGTTCTATGTACTTCGTCAGGCATCCGGTGCTGCGCAGTCTTTCACCTACAACACTCCCCGTACCAACCTTATGCTGAAAGCTCCACTCGTTCATATGATACAAAACGACAATAACATCTATAGCGATATTTTTCTTGGTAGTAAGCATTGAGAAAGATTCCATATTGGTCACCAATTAGCCTTCAATAGTTTCAGTGTTAATTTTGTTTGTTGATTTATCTTGATTTACTACTATAGTATTTAATTGTATGTCAACCAATACGATAATACCGACAAACATTTAATACACAAAGGTTTATGTAGAACGAAAAAGAGGGATCCTAACACTAAAAGCCTTGCTCTTCTCGTTTTTCTTTTTTTTTTCTGTATCTACCAATTCTTGCTGACGTACATACGCACTTTTGCAGTGGTTACATCTTAGTTCTCACGTACTCTTTCATCCCTAAGGGTCGTCTTGGATTTCAGGGAGGACGAAAACCGAAGACGCAGAAGGGGTTACACAAAGAAGAGGAAGGGGGCAGTGTTAACAATGGTCAACCAGACGTGTGGGTCATAAGATATCGTCGCGCGGATATCAAGGGTCATCGGTATATCGTCTGCGCGGGGATCTAGGAGCTTTCGTAAGGTCGAAGGGTTATGACGTCTTCAAATGCGGAAATGGTGGAATTGTGCTACCGCCTACGTTGACGACACGAATGTAAAAAGGAAAAACGGGGACTTTCACGTCCGGCATTCTAATAGGTGAATTATGCGGATTATCGCCGCCTTAGGAATTCCATTTTTCTATGCCTTTGTTTTTATTTAGGGTGGTATTTCAACGTGACAAATATTGAGGAGATTTGAAACAAGAAAAGAATTTAGATTATACGAATTTGTGTGTTGAATATAAGTAATAGGCTCTTTAAACTGCTTTTTCGTAATACGCATTTAATTTAACAAGTATTTGTATGCAACGAAAAAGGAAACATTAAAAGGGTTTATAATAACATTTTAAAAGCAATTTTAAAAGCAGGGGAGTTAATTATTTTTATATGTATTATAATTTTGAACGTAGCAATTCAGAATAATATTAATAGCTTATCGCAAGGAATTCATTCGGCCTATGCTTTCACTAAACTACTCTTTGATACAGGTGCCACAAAATTATTTTCATTTTATTCAGTTTCCTTTTCTATATTATCTCTCCAATAAACGTAGAAATGCCAAATGCAAATAGAAAAGAATATTTACTTTTCCAGTTTATGGAGGAATATCGAATGCTTCACTCTTCCTTATATGCTTTTCCTATATCTTCTCATATACATATCTTCTTCTTAGAAGGTCATTGCATTAATGGGCCTCTGAATGTTCTACCAGATTACCTAACCACTACTGTGTTGTTATTAGTGTAAGCTAGTGGTATTCTTCGAGAATGTTAACCTATTTATTTCCACTACCATCAACAGCCACCAAATTGGCTTTGGAGTTTTTTCAATAATCTTGCCAGGACGAAGATATTCACTTACATGTCCTTCAGTATCATGTCGTTGAACTCATTTACGGATGGTGCTTTTCTGAAAAAGAAGTTTGAAACGTAGAAATTTGATGAATCTCACTTATTTTTTTATAGATAATTCATTCGTTTCGAAAAAACTATTTTTCAGTTTTAAATAATAATACGAAATATTTTGACTATTCATACTTGCATTAACCCTGCTCTTCAACTAACAATAAGTTAACAACAATAAAACAAAATTAAACTATGTATGTAATCATAGCTTTTCCTAAGTGATTTATAGCTTCTTGGAATAATTACAAAGAAGTTTTGTGAACAATTATGGGATACAAGATTATATTATAGGAATTTTGAATTGCTGTTAGTATGCCGAAGTTTAAACCACTTTGAATTAAAAGTGATGAGTTAAAAAGGAAGCTTTTAACTTCAGATGTTTGTTTTACTCTGAGGTGCATTGATGCAATAATTCTTGGAAAACATTACTAATTGTGTGCCGAAATTTAATGTTGATTTAATTCTTTCCAATTTAGTTTAACTTAAATTTTATCTAATTTATCAGTAATAAAGCCCAACCGATTATATATGGTATAAAAAGTAATGACCTTGCGTTAAAAGTTGCATTTTGCGCAACTGTTTCTATACAACTTCATTAGGGAATAACATTCTTCTACAAGATCTATACGTCAAGTTACGTACTAGTATGGTTTTTAAAGTTTGCATTCAGTTCTGTTCTTTGGCGCCACTTTCTTACCACTTCGACTTGTATTTTCATGAATACCAGGGCTTCAAATTTTCTATAGACCACAGTGGCGGCTCGGGGTGGTTCACATAAGGAGTGCATAATTTCCTAACATTCCTAGACTAAATATATTTTTCAATTTCCTAACATTCTTAGACTAAATATATTTTTCAAATGCCCTTCGGAATTTTCATGTTTCGTAATTTTAGCACTAAAATGAATTAAAGTCTCTTATTCTGTTCTTTGAATAATTGTAAGACGGTTCACTACCAAACAAAAGACACGGAAAACAAAACAAAGTATTTTTAATTTCACACCCACAAATTTTTCTGATAAATATCCATTTTAAATTTTATTATAACCTCTTTACCTTTAACAGATTGTTTATTTTCTAAACATAATTCAGGCATCGGCCGTTTAAGATTTTTTCTTGCGATTTTTTCATCATACGTTAACCGCGAAAACGAGTTATTCTGTAACGCAGAGACGAAACTCATCTCACAACAGCGGTGAGCAGACTGGAGATCTTGCTCACACGCTATGCATTATACGATATAGAAGTAGAAAAAATACAGTTCTCCCCACCTTCAATGTAATGTTAATGGCTTAACGGAGCAACGGCTGGGATTATCGGAATCTGCCGTTACCGACTTATCATTTCTTGACAAATTGGCGGCCACGTTCCTGTTCTATAACTATGAATAGGTAATAAATAAATACTTTCACATTTAGTCGCCGCTTGGTTTGTTTTGTTTCAAAATTCCAGGGGATGCAATTGCTCACTTGCTCTCATTAAAGAGCCGCCACTGATAGACCATGACCTGTATGATTTGCTCGAATCGTTCAAGTTTCTAAAAAGGGTTGTAAAACTGATATATCCAACTATCGACCTATAGCCATTTTGTCTAGCTTCTCCAAAGTTTATGAACAGTTTATGTATAGCTGCATTTTTCATAGGTGCATTGATGCAGTAATTCTTGGAAAACATTACTAATTGTGTGCCGAAATTTAATGTTGATTTAATTCTTTCCAATTTAGTTTAACTTAAATTTTATCTAATTTATCAGTAATAAAGCCCAACCGATTATATATGGTATAAAAAGTAATGACCTTACGTTAAAAGTTGCATTTTGCACAGCTGTTTCTATACAACTTCATTAGGGAATAAAGCTGAGTGATCAACTGCAACTACTTATTTTGTGCTGCTGCTCAGTTCTGAGCAGTAACAATGTAAATATAGATAAAGATGCTTCTCAAGAAATAATTTTAGGTAACATATTATATAAGAAAGCATTGAAATAGCCACATATAAATCTTTTCATATCTTAAACACGAATCGTTTCTTATATGTATTTACACTAAACTGCAGCTTACACATTACATTGTATACTATACATACATACCTATATGTATGTATGTACATACATCGCCTAGAATGCCTTGAGGTAAAAGGATTTACTTACTCGATTCACCGTCAGTGTGCAAAAGGTTTACTTATCTTTCTAAAAGTTCCTATTAAGGTATTTGGCCGTAGGCATAATATGTATCAAGATACCTACATACATAAATATATAGATTCTATAAATTCAGACATTTATTTGAAATTGAAGTTTGATGTAATTTGGACTTTAGGCAGCAGCTATCATATATTCCACATATGATTAAATACTATTACACAATCAAAGAAGAGCCAGTAAAATTATTGCGAATGTGCTTCAGAAGTATGATAAAGACTATTGTAAGCACTTTTTTCCTTGACCGATGGCGTATCTAAATCTTGTACATTAAATAAATTCAGTAAGTCAGAATGGGACTTCTCCAAATTTTATGATAGTACTTTGAAATTAACGTAAATTATTCTTCTCAACATCTTGTTACTCTCTCTACCAGCATGAAATCTGTCCCCCAGTAATATCGTTCCGTTATATACTTATTACTCGACTTATGCTGCAGCACATATCTACATATGTATTATCGTTTCATATCTATCGTAGCATATCACACTCAAAGAAAGTGTGAAATGCTATTGAATTTAATCCAACCAAATTTGTGAAGACAGAATGTTTCGCTCAGTTTGCATAACTATATAGCCTGTATAGAATCTAGAATAAGTTAGCGATGTTTACTTAAAATCATAAGAGAACACATTGGAAATTGTACTTACAACCATACCATACAATAAAACGTGATCAATAGAAAATGATGTGAAACAAACTTCAAATTCTACTGAATTAATTGTAACATGAATTTAACAGGATCTTAGGAAAAATAGTTTAAAGAAAGCTTGTTCCCTATATTCTATGATCAAACACTGATATTTAACTAAAACTTTTCAAAGTTAATGCTTGATTTTAAAATTGTTCCATTTATATGTCTTTTAATTGTTTCTGGCGCTGTAGGCAAGGAACATTGTCTTTATACTTGTCTTCCTATACGATCCATTTCCATATCATTCAGGCGTGTTTTATGTTTATCTACTAGAGTCCATGTTCCTCTACTGTAGTAACTTTTTTATAACTTCAGTTTTAAAATTGTTATGTATTTCCTTTTTCAATAAAAATGAAGTGTTCATGGTGTGAAATAACCTTGCTGTTATTCTCAATATATCACTTATTTCTCTGTCTATCTTCCCATTGCTTCCATTCTATTTTCCACCGGTTCGATTTGTCCGCCATGTTGGGCTCTGTGATGCACTTTATTTCTTCTAGACACTGTCATGCTTTTATGTAGTTTTATGTGCATTTATCATCCTGTTTATTTTATTAAGTCCTTTTCGGAATCCGACATTATAACTATTTCGTCCACAAATAACAGTTCATTAATTTCTGTATTTGCCACTATCCTAATTCCAGTGTCTTCTTGGATTCTTGGATTTCAGGAAACCTAAAATTACAGAAGGAAATTGCGACTTATCTTGATATACGCCATTATATGTTCTGCGTTAAACTGGTTAGAGTGGTCTTTGTAAAAGGAATAAATATGCAAATGGTTACAAAAGACTTCATAAGGGGTACATTACAATACCCATAACTAGCGACAGGCGCCAGATTATAACGAAACATGTACTTATGCAGATCAACAGCAGAGCAATGTTTTAATTTCAAATGAGCCCAGAAATACTCTGCAAATAGTCGAAAAAATATATAAAAACGATCGAACCAGGAAACGAACAACAATCATCAATTCGACGAACGTCTGTAATTATACGGCCTTATACATATTTCCAACTACACCCATACAGACATTCTCTTCACTGGCGATAGATATTTGACGTCATATATTTGTAGATATGGAACAGATCTTGTATCCAGTGACCCGCATGATATAGATTATATTTAGGAGCGGCCGTCTTCACAAAACTATAAACTCAATTCATTTAAAAAATATAAAGTGAAATATCGTGGATTTGTTCAAATTAATAGTTTTATTAATGTATATTTGTATTGTATAAATATTGGTCGAGGCGCCTACAAAAATTAATACGGAAGTGACTATAATAACAATGTAAGGTATAAAAGCAAAATTAATCAATTTAGTAAGTAGTAGGTATAGTGAGTCAACAGTAGGGGAAGGGAGGGTACATTTGAACACTTTTTATAAAATATAATATATATATTTTTTTATAGGTAATACCAACGATATCAGTCTTTCAGAGGGTAGTCTTAGATTATAAGGAAACTCTTATTATAACTAAAAAACGAAATACTTGAAAATAAACAAAAAAGACGAAACTTGTTTCAACCGTGCATTTGGTCAAATCTACCCCCTACACGGGGCACATTTGAACTGGCCCGGGGGTAGATTTGAACAAACCTTTTAAGATACATTGTAAGGCGTGAAATCAATGCGAAAAGACATTAGAGACATTGTTCTTACCGTACCACCATGCATAATGGGTTTTGGTAACTTAATAATAATATCTCTAATGTTAACATCGCTACATTCAGGGTTGTCTGGCATTAAAAACTTGAATAAGTCTTCTTGTTTTGTTACCGCTCTCTTTAAATAGTTCACTTTGTATTCATCTTTTTCAAGTCTGGATGTTGAGAGTTTGTTCCGTTTGAATTCTGAGCAATATGCTCTGCCTGCGTATCCTGAGCAAAAGACCTATCTGTCACAAAAGCCGCTTCAAAGTCCTCATCGGAAAAAACATTTCTGGAAATTGGCCATGTCCCACTTTTAGCAAATCCAGAGTTGATATTTTTAATTGTGAACGAATTGACGAAAGCAACGTTTGCTAATTCGGCTACATCATGGATCGTGATTGTCTTTCCGGGATTGGTAAGAAACCAGTCATTTTGCGCGAGAGAATACTTTGATTTAAATGGGCCCATCACTGCTACATCCAACGGCTGCATCCGGTGGGTGCAGTGAGGATGTATGTATTGTATGTGTGCACCATTTTCTGGAATAATTGCCATAACATTACTATTACAACATTTCAAGGTGTACATTTGAACAGTGTTCAAATGTACCCCTAGGGCTACGTTCAAATCTACCCCAGGTCGCCATATTTCATATTTTCATGAGTAAAAAAATTAATGTTAATTCCAGAAACACAGTTAAACAGGTACTAAATCTACATATTTCAAGGAGTATGTTGTTCTAAAAACAGAAAGTAAGTACTTACCAGATCAAAGTTATTGCACTTTTAAATGTTCACTGTTTAAATCAATTTAACGATATAAAACTATAATCACATCACTCTCACCAGCATTGTACAACAATTAAACTAACATGATCCAGATGTGAGTGCTGTTCAACCGGTGCAAAGATTGTGGGAACTACCTACGTAATAGAGACAATGGCGGTACATTTAAATGTGTTCAAATGTACCCCATGTTCAAATGCACCCCCCTCACCCCTACTCCTAATCTGTTAATTACCAAACCTTCGTTCATGTACAAAATAATATCAGCACACTAATATTTGCTTTGCCACACTGTAGAAAACAGTACAAAGAAGATATTCAACATAATTACTGCCTTTACACGTATCTAGAAAATAAGATGTTATCTCGTTGAAGTTTGGACAAACATTCTTATCTATAATACTGTTGGTACGTGTTCCGTTAGATGGCAACGTATACCTGTGGGAATGTGGGACTGCTTGTAATGCGCTGAAAAAGAAATTATGATAAAGCAAATGTCTGGAGGGATGAAAAAGTAAGATACGATGCGTTGTTATTGTCGCCATCTTTATGGATACTCCATCCGAATGGTTCTGCTTAACGGCCGCATAAAAATACGTATGTAGGTTATTTTATGTTGGTACGTATGTATGTACATATGTACTCATCGTATTGGAAACGGGTAGCAGTGAACTCGTTTTCAT
Organism: Popillia japonica; assembly: GCA_004785975.1. Classification (NCBI taxonomy): domain Eukaryota; kingdom Metazoa; phylum Arthropoda; class Insecta; order Coleoptera; family Scarabaeidae; genus Popillia; species Popillia japonica. The sequence goes on along the minus strand of SMLS01073356.1, from coordinate 131 downwards.
CTTAGGAGTAACAACGAAACAAGAGTAACAATAAGGTTAAATTTTATGGATTTAATGCTGCCAGAAATGTGTTAAATAAGTGAAACTGAAATAATTCAATAATTTATTTTAGAGAGAGTAGATCTAGATAT
>SMLS01073355.1:0-55155 GCA_004785975.1 Popillia japonica | reverse complement strand
CATGTTGACGAACGCCGGCGTTTCTTCGTAGCCGGGCACTATTATACGGATTTTGTCACATAGTGCTTTTAATATACGGATAATTTTTCCACTAACTCCAGTTTTATATAGTTTCATTCAAAGCTTTCTCTGATCCACCGAATCAAACGCTTTGTTGAAATCTACAAAAATAGCATACAGATACGAGGATTTTGGCATGATATTCAAACCAATGACACTGTTTAGTATGAAAATGTTGTCAATACATCCTCTATTGCGCCGGAAACCTGACTGTTCTTCCGGTAAAATTATGTATTGTTCGCACCACTCACTTAAACGATTATAGAGTTATTGTATTAAATAATTTTGTTATCGTATTTATTAGTGATATACCTCTGTAATTTGCAGGTTCTAATCTATCTCCTTTTTTATATATCATCCTAACATTTACTTCGGCCAGCTACTAGGTATATTCTCCGTCATAAAAACTTGGTTAAAAAGATGTAACAGGTAATGAAACCAAGAGGGGGGAAATTCTTTGTAATATTCATTGGGTATCCCATCTGATCCTGGCGTTTTGTTAAGTTTAGATGTACATATAGCGTACAACACTTCTTCCATTGATATGTTTCGGTCCAGTGTGGGGTGTAGAACTGATATAAACACTGTATTATCATTTATTTTGTTTCCGTATAGAGTTTGCAGATATAATTTACATTCATTTGGGTTTATTACATCAGAGTATATTACTCGACCTCTGAATTGCTTAATGGTCTTCCAAAACATGCTTGCATTGTTTACCTGCGCGAGTTGCTCTACTATACTTAGACGGTAAGTATTCTTCTTTCTCTTAATCATTGCTAGATATTCTGATCTGCTCTTCATATAATTACTTAGGGTTTCTTCGGAGCGTGTACGTTTATACACTCTGTAGCACTTCCTCCATTCCTTTTTCATTGCAACGCATATATCATCAAACCATGGATTTCTTTTTCCGTTTTTACTGCTTCCTGCTGTATTTTGCTTAACCATATTACATTTGTATGCTGCCCTTTTTAAGGCTAAAAAAAAATTATTGCTTAGTATATCAACTTCTTCGGAATTACAATATATTCTATTGCTAAATAACTGTTTTTTGAACAACTCTTCTGTATCTTTGTTGTATATGAATTTAAAGTGAACTTTTATTGCGTTTTGGTTGTGGTAGCAACGGCTTTTTTGAGTAGCTAATAAATTCAGAACGACAATATGAAATACACAATGTCCGAACTTGTGGAGAAAATGGCAGTGCAGATAATCTTGCAACAAATTAAGGCAAAAAAGCTATTTGAAGACTCATTTCTTAATTAGTTTTGTCCTCCTTGTCACGTACGGTAAAACTAAAAATATTGATTTCAAGATATTGATACTCCTTGAAATTTCATATCACATGACTAGTTCCACCGATGCACTAAGCGGTGATCGCCATGTTCAAAGCTTATTATATCAGACAAACTTTTTCTCAAGCAATAGCTCTTACAACATAAAATGTGAGCATATCGTTACCTGAATTTTGTAAAAAAGAATATCAAGAAGGCAGTAAATAATATAGATGAATCATGCAAAGAAGTTACCAATAAAAATATTATTATTATATTAAACTCCTGTAGCAGTAGAAAATGAACCCCAAAACCTAGTAGTTATTTCTAAATTAGGTCAGAGTTTAGGCGAAGACACGTTAAATTTTGTATTGTATTAGAAAATCTACAAAAAAAATTAAATCCTATGCTGAAAACGAACTCACACTTCATAAATCAGACGAAGAAGAAGTTCACGATAAAAGAAAAGAGGAAATGCAAATTGATAAAGTGGAAAATGTTATCAAATTAATGGATTCTAGATCACGATTCAATATTTTAATTTTAGATTTTAATTTAATTTATTTAATATATTTTATTTTTGTTTGTGTTTATTATTTTGGGATCTCTCGACGTTATATTTACATTCTCATTTGGATTTTTTCCCAAACAATTTGGGAGCCGTAAGTGACGAACTTAGCGAGCGTTTTCATTATACGAGTCTTCGTAGTTAGCGTTCGCAAAGCGGTACCAGAGAAAATGGGATGCGGAAATGTTGGATGATTAGTGTTGGTAGTGTTGGTCACTGATTAGAGAAGGAGTATTACATACATTTTATTATGTTAAATGTACATATGTAATTACTTCAGTGTTTTATTACTATACAAAACCCATTTTTCCTGAAAATATAGGTGCTAGCGAAAAACGAAAACCAATTCAGAATAAAAAACGAATCAAATTCACCTATTTGCAACTAGGAAGCAGGAAAAAGGTTTGTTATTCAGTGATATAAGAGCTGAATTTTGAAATGGCTTAATGGTTAATTAAACTCATTTCACAATGTCGATAACAGTAATAATTTGTATTAGTAATATCACTCTTAACACCTAAGTATCAAGACCTTCAGGGTTCTACACCAGACAGCAAGGAGTCCATCTTAGATTAAATACTTTGTAATAAGATCTTCAATCTGCAAAATTTCGAGAAGCAAATTGATCTTATCTGCACTGAATTTAATATGTTCATTAGTGTTAATAGAAAAAAATAACGCAGTAATTTCAAAACGGAATTGAAGAAATTGCTGGAATTAATATGTACTCAGCTTAAACTCTCAACGAAACACTTCAGCAGGCGGTGTGGTAGCCCATATAATGCTTCATTTATTAACACTATTACGCAAAAATAATAGAACGCTTTCTGCGAATAGCTATATTTATGTAGGTTCTAAGATTAGGTACCGACATTGTAATCGCATTTGAATTATATAATACACATATTAGTAGTCGTATATGAGATTATCTTCCACAAAGCAGTCAGTATTCTCACGGTATAAAATTAGTTGCTATACGTATGTATGTATATATGGTCGTGCATTACTTACGCCGATCAGCATATTGGGGTTTTCACATAATTAAATCAGTAAGTACGTATCTGTGTGGATATATTGCAAAAGATATGTCCACTGATTTAGCTATACTCATGAATAACATTAATGCATTAACATACGGATGCACTAGTACTTTGTTAGGAGAATTAACATTGCTAATATTTACAAATAATTTCCTTCTCCATACATATATTGCGCGTATAGGTTTCCACCTGCCTTAGAAAATTTGAACACAAATAACGTTTGTGACACTGATTCTACAACCTTTCTTAATATCAATATGCGAGACAGCAAAATCAAGAAGTGGAAAGCAGTTCATAGTCACGATGCAATTTCTCTACAACTTTCTTTGCATTTTTTTAGTTAACGCGACCAAATAATAATGTTGTAGCCAGCTCAGCATAGTGACACGTTCCTAAACTTCGATTGGGAAATAGTCGAATTAATGTAGAAAGTACATAAAATAAACCTCTTACTTTACAATCGCTTTCAAATGTTAATATACATATATATTCACTAATAATTATAATGATCTACATATAAAACCAGATATCAATAAATAACTACTGTAGCTCTGTCACTATATGTATCTACTTAAAGATCGTAAAAATAATTTTATACACAATTTCTCTAACGAATTTGTTAAGGTCGCAGGCCTTTGCTTACAAATATAAACTGATTTAATGCTAGTCCACTTAAATAATTAAATGTTAAAATACTTTAAATATAGGTAATACGATGATATATGTGACTTGGACTATGGAAAGGTACCTATGGTCGGAAAAATCGATTTTTGTTTTTTGATCGAAATTTATAGAAAATTGAATGTATTTTCAATGGAACAAACCGCAGACTCCTAAGAATGTAACTTTTACTGGAAATCAGAAAAAGAAGAGGTAGAAGCGCAAATAGAAACGCGACGCACGCACACGACTATCTTTAACAGCCGCTTACTCGCAAACTTAATTTCAAACGATAGGTACATACTTTTCCGTAGTCCCGGTCACATATACACACTGATTTCACTATTGAATATGGGAAAAGTACGCGGAAGCAAATTCTTTTGTTCTAGCAAAACACAGCTCAGTTAACTTACAATATTATTATACGCGGCTATTTCTTTCACTCTACTCAATGTTTTTGGCGATAGATTCAAAATCATGGCTTACAAAGCAGATCTTCAGCGGATTCAACTTTTGCCCTGCAACGGAGAAAGCTATCTGCTCTTGCTTTTGTTCCGAAAAAAGATGTAGAGGCAACCTTAGAAGAATTAGTGGACAGTCATTTTTTTACGGAGAATGAAGAGCGTTTGCTATTTACCCTCCACATTTCGAAAATACTTTGATAGGTAGAGTAGATAAAAGAACGTGGAATAGATTCAAGAAATTTTTAAAATTTATATTCATCGCAACATTTGCCACATACCAACAAAGTAGACGAAGGGCGGCAAGAAAGTTTCACCACTATATGAAATGCTGTGCATCACAATATTTGAAAAGCCATTCAAGCATCACATAAAGAGAAAGACTTAAATAAAGTGAAGATTAAAACAGTATACTGCACGGCATCTACCAACGCAGAAAACAATTATAAAAGCACTTCCAAAAGGATACACACGATAACATCTTAGTTTGCTAACAGACCGGTTCTTACTAGGTTATTTACTAGGACTTGCCCATAACTTGCACTTGTAGTTTTGAAACAACAACAAAAAAATAAAACAAAATAAAACCTGAAAAAAATAAAAAACGAACCCACCAGCAGTTTTGTCGGGCGTTATCTTGGCCGTACTTTCGACGTAGATTCCCTTGCAGTCAATATAATAATAATACAGAGATTCATAGAAGTAAGTAGTACATCTCTTTGTTGTCTGCCCCATGTTTCCATAGTTTGTCAGTGTCGGTGTGAACAGTATTAAACATATTTACTATTACTAAAAGTCAAAGAACACCAATACCAACATAAGTACAAGTTTTGATTTACTTATGTTGCTATCGGTGTGCTACCAACATAAATAAATCAAAACTCAACTAAACTACTCAAATTGTAATTCCATGGATTTACACATAAGAATTGGTTTAGTTCAGTGTTATCATAAATGCGGCAGAAATTACATTGCTGGAATATGAAGATTTCGCACGAGAAAGTGTTTCAGAGCGGCATGTCAAATAAAAACGTACTGCAATTTGACACAAAAAATTGAAAAACAGGATCTATAACTCACCTATCAAGATCAGGAAGACCAAGAATTAGTGACGTCCCAGATGTAGAGGTTCTTAATAAAAATCAGGATAATGCCAGGGGTAATCCACTAGCAATCAGCAGTGCAAATGCGATATCCAAGCAATTGTAAGCGCTGTTTACCTAGATTTGGAAATTTTTACACACAATTCTAAAAATGTATCCATATAAACTGAAAATGCTCTTTGACTTAAGAAAGCCATATTTGGCTACTACTATTTTTCTTTGCGAGTAATGGCTAATTTGTAAATTGAGCCCAAAATGGTTATCCCGTATTTTATGGACAGATGAGCCACAATTTACTCCGAATGGTGGAGTCAATACCAAAAGCTGTAGACTCTGGTCTGCATAAAATCCACACAAAACCGCTCGACAAGCTTGTCATGTAAAGCCAGCGTTTGGTGCGGTTTTACAGCTCATATAATCATTGGTCTAGATTTCTACAGGAAATGCAGAATGGAGAAGCTGTATCTGTAACTGTAAATGATGAATGAAACTTGTTAAGAGATTATGTTATTCCACAACCGCAAAACGAGCACCACGGAATTGAAAACATCATTTTTATGCAGGATGGATCACCCCGCACATTTTCCGACCAGTCAAAGAATTGTTAATCAACGTTTTTCCAAAATCGTATGTTAGTGTCTGCTTAACACACGATGCATGCATCTAATCTAGCAGATTACTGGATGTGAGGTTATTTGAAATTTTAGTATTTAAAACACGACCAACAACGCTATAAGCATTAAAAGACAATATTACGAAGCAAATAGGTGTAATTCAACCAGAAATGTTACGGAACGCTGTGTATAATTTGGAAGAAAGGTAGGTAATCTTACAACAACAAAATGTAGGTCATATTGAGCAATTGCCATAACTTGGTTTAGGCATAGGTACTAAATCCCATTCATTAAGCAATTAGATTTCGTTTATTTTTTGTTATTAAATGAATTTGTTAAAAAGGTACAATAATTTAAAATATATCCCTTACTTTATGATAACCGCATATAAGACCAGAAACACAGAAACGTATTTTGCTATAGCTACTGTAAATGGTTCTGTATACAAGTAAAACCAAATACTTGTATGCAAATAAAACCTAAAATAACACGAAAGCGAAGTCAACAGAAACAATAATTTAAGTACAGATTTCCTTACATATATTTGGTTGTACTTTACAACACCTATTAGTAATCAGTTAGATTCTTTTGATATGATATATGGATCTATTTAGTTTTGTTCTAAAAGCTAATAGTTTCAATAATGTATTCTGCTGGAGAAACAGAAACATATGTAGTTATAGTATGTAGTAGTATTCTTCGTCGTCGTTACTCTCTCTTTAGAATATTAATTAGTTTTAATTCATGATTGATTTTAATACAGCCAATTCTATGTTAATGTCTTAATGTTGTTATGCAAACAGTAGTAATATTACGTCGTTGTCATTAGACTTGTTATATTTAACTTTAAGCAATAGGTCAGAAGTACAAGATACAGAAGTATTTTATATGCTAAATGAATACATAGCTCGAATAAGAAACACGGAAATTGTCGTTCCAAATACAACTCTTAAAATTGATACCTGCATTCTTTTCATTCATAAAAACAGAGAGAAGGAGAGAATGAATGAGAAGCACGACCTGTAAGTTATGATTGTTACCTTCTGTATTGGAGGGAAGTGCAAAAATTTGTGATGTTTATGGCATACAATGTATGCAATTCATGTATGCATATTTTGTTGAATATATTGCTAGATATAGGTTTTCACGACATAGAAGGCGTTGCCCTACATTTATTGTTTAACTTGTTGTTGGCACAATATTATTTGTCACAATTGCGGACAGTAGGGATATTATTTGGATAAGTGTAGTTTTCCTTATACTGCACTTGCATATTTGAAGAATACTTCAATGGAAGAAAAACACTTTATTTTCGTAATACAAAATGTATATTGAAAATAATAATAATAATAATAATATAGTCTTTATTGCCATGGTTGCAAAGATAATAATATACAGGGTGTTTCCTAATGATGGTACGTAACTTGATAGGGTGATCCGCTAGGTCGTTTTAAGAAAAAAAGTTCCTATGAACATATGTCCAGAGTAGCTTCGTTTCTGAGATACAGGGCTTTGAAGATAAAAATAAATAAACATTTTTGGTGTTTTATTTTGGCGAAATCAATACCTTCCTAGCTAGGAATGTAAAAATAACAATTTATACCTTACATTAAATGAGCAAAATGACCACCTTCCGATAAAATACACGACTGCAATCGATTTGTCATTGATTGTCTGGTACGTTCAAAAATACCTGGAGTATTCCTTATGACATTGCAATTGTCAATTATCCGATTCCTCAAGTCATTCACATCTATTACAGGAGTTTTGTAAACAAGAGCCTTCAGATGACCCCATAAATAGAAATCTATAGGATTCATATCAGGACTGCAAGCTGGCCAATTGTGAGGTCCTGCACGGCCAATCCAGCGATTAGGGTAGGCAATGTCGAGATGCTGACGAGCAACAACACTAAAATGAGCTGGAGCCCCGTCGTGCATAAACCACATGGAGGCTCTTACAAGTAGGGGTACTTTGTCTAATAAAATGGGTAAATGATGTCGCAAAAAGTCTGTGTAGGTTTCACCTGTTAATCTTGCTGGTAAAAAAAATGGGCCAATTAAATAGTCACCAATAAATCCTGCCCAAACGTTCAGCGAAAAATGTTGCTGAAAATGACTTTCCCTAATAACGGGGGGATTTTCGTCGGCCCAAAAATGGTCATTGTGAAAGTTCACAATAGCATCTCGTGAAAAATTTACCTCGTCCGTAAATAAAATATTTCGTAAAAAATTATTATTGTGCGCCATCATATGCATAAGCCACCTGCAAAACATTAATCTTGTGTGAAAATCCTGAGGCAGTAGAGCTTGGACCCGCTGTATGTGATATGGGTAAAGGAGGTTTCTTTTTAAAACTTTCCAAATGGTTGTTGGGCTGACTTCCAGCTGTAGTGCAATCTTCCTGGTACTAAGTGAAGGATTTTCTTCTATCTCATCAAAAATAGCTTCTTCTAGTTCAGGTGTGTCTACAATTGTTGGTCTTCCACTCCCTTTTCTTTTATTTAAACTCCCAGTTTCACACAATCTTGCATGTAGCGTTCGAAACGTTTTAGCACATGGAATTACTATGTTAGGATATCTGTCCTGGTAAATTCTCCGTGCTTCTTCCGCATTTCCATTTGCTAATCCATAAATGAAGTGCATGTTAGCCATTTCGGTGTTAGTAAAATTATTCATGCTGAAATCACTGCTAATTGATAACTCTTGACAACTATGGACATTTTCGGGTTTTGTTTAAACTTCAACGCCCTCTATCTCAGTAACGAAGCAACTCTGGACATATGCTCATAGGAACTTTTAAACGACCTAACGGATAACCGTCTGAAGTTACGTACCATCGTTAGGAAACACCCTGTATATAAATATAAATAAATTTCTAGTTCGTTTAGTTATTGAATGCAAGTGTCACATTACTGAAAAAAATCATACTATTCATCAAAAGAAAAGTATAAATTTACTAAACTCTAGCATTTTATACACGTTATACATTTTATACATATCGTCATGGGCCATAGGTAAATAAAGATAAAATACCATAAAAGTATATACCAAAATAAAGCAAATAGCGGTTATCAATAACTAGTATGCTAAAATTACAACCGCAACAAAAACGTTCGTATTCAATACAAATCAAATAGGAATGTTCAATACTAAATGAATATTACAAAACCTTAAAACTACTCATAAAAAACTGAATCATGTTAAATGTGCTGCGAATGTATAACACTTCGAAAAGTATAGTACAAAACTGCGTTTCTAAAGCGTGTTAATGTCAATTAAATGTCAGTTTCGATTTGAATCCTTACTAAACATAGTATTCTTACAATTGCATAAACTATTGGTGATTGAATCTTATTTCCGTAATGAATATATTGAATATGGGAAATGGGAATACAATACTGTAGCTTCTTCTTCATCTGCATCGCACAAATTAGGGTGGATACCTTACAGTCCAGGCACTTAAGCTAGATGCTCATGGTATCAACCCTATCAGATCTCTAACTTTCACTCAAGCATCCTAGTTTCCTCTATCAAGCCCAGTATCTTGCCCAGTGGAAGCTTGAGAAACCTTCGAGGGCTCAAGTAAGTCCTCTCAGAAATATTTCTGCCCGAGTTCCTTCAGTTCCTCACATGAGCAGATTACATGTAGACTCGTTTCCTCCTGTACCTCGCATTTCCTGCATCACGGTTCGCTTACTCGACCTGTGTTGTATAGATGCTTCTTCAGGAGGCAATATCCGACTACCAGCCCAGTAATAATCTTAATTTCCTCCCTCCAAATAGGTTTTCAGAAAACTTAACATCCCCATCCCCTATTAGCGCTTTACCTATAGTCGATCTCCATTTCTTAACCTTCTCACGACCAGATCTCCCTCGTAGCGGAACCCTTAGTTATACCGCATGCGGGTTCTGATCCTATGAAGTGCGTCTCGGAGCCCTTCGTGGCTAGTTCGTCAGCTATTGTATTCTTCTTAATACCTGCATGTCCTGGCACCCATACCAACGAAAACTTGTTATATTGTGCCACAATATTAAGGGAACGTTTACATTTCCTAACTAGTTTCGACCTAGAGAGGATTAATACTGTAGCGTACCCGGTTGAAGTTTGACAACAGTTTCCGTTCAATGTGGTATGAAATTGTGTGCGATTGTTCTGAGAAACTGGAAGTATAACACATAATAGCGGTGGTGGTATGGCAACAATCAATACAAAACAAACTATTGAAAATGTTCGAGAAATTATTAACGCAGCACCAACATCTTTGCGAAGAGTATGACTCACTCAAGAAGTTCCGGTATCATATAGTACATGCAGAACAATTTTAAGGAGGGACATTTTTTTATTTTCTTATAAGATGCAGGCGTACCATGAATATTGTTACCTCCTAATTATAACAGGCGCATGATATATTTGCAGTGGTTGATCGACCATTTATTGAACAACAATAACCTCTTAGATTTAACACGTTTTAAAGTAGATACGTGGTTTCATTTGTCACGGTATATCAATTCACAAACCATGACAATGCGAAGTGCTGAAAACGTTCATATGTTTCCCCCCGTTCTATCTCCAGAAAGTTAGGGAGTGGATTGGTGTTTCTCGCAGACGCTTAATACCCATAATTTTTAAAGAAACCATAAATGCCCAAAGGTATGCAGACATCTGGACTCCGCAATCAATGGCTTATTTACGACAATTATCTGGCGATCGTCTGATCAGTTTACGTTGTGAGCATGAATTCCCGTCAAGATCACCAGATTTGACGGTCCTAGATTACTTCATTTTTCCACATTTGGAGAACATTATTTTTAAAATACTAGTTCACACACTTCCTGAGTTGCGAAACTAATTGAATAATAATACATAATAATAAATTGAAAATAAATAAATAAATAAATCATAAATAAGCCCATACATATGTACCTATTGTTACGATTGATTTGACAAGCTACTTAGCTTATATAAAGAATAAAACTTCAACTACTGACGATGAATTGTAGACACACGGTACGTTGAGAATTCCCTAGAAACCTTTTATCTAAATAATTTTTGCTCATATGGTATTTTCTTTCGCAAATACATATAGGCACGAATACGTTTAATTAACAATGTCAGTGTAACTCACAGAAAGTTTCGCATATTCAAGTATTCAAGTATAATACATTGCCTGCACTATGCTCTAACTATACAATGAGCATGAGTAATGAATCGTAAAAAAATACAACACGAACGCAGAATATAGTAGGCGCGTTATGCTAACCTTAGCAATACCGTTTCTGCAAGCACACACATTAACTGTAACAATGCTTAATCCGTTAAAATTCAAGGGTTATTGAAATGAAATCCATGGATATGGCGTTTTTAAAGTAGAGCAAGCATTGTAACTGTGAATTTGTTTAAAATTGCATAATTTGTAACGTTATACTCTTGAAGACATAAAACATCGACTAGAACAGGAGCTAATTGTTACCACTACGGTTGACATTTTACATTCTATTAAACAATTGTTATATTGTACTGAAAAGCAGAACCAGAATATCGGAGAATATGTTGCATCATGCACTACTATACACAATGTTTACAGTTCCAAGTTCTTTATATGCAACATTGGGCATTCAGTGTAATTGCACATTTACATTTATGAGAGCGGGTGTGGATGTGTGTCTGCAGAGCAATCCCATCGCCAACAGGTGGGTGGAGATTTTTCTGCCGAAGTTTAAGTAAACACTTAGGAACGTTCTGAAACGCGATTGCAATTGTTAATAAATTATACAGTATCCACCAGAATAAACAGTACCGAAAAAATTAAAATTATATTTATTCTTTAAACTCGGTGATTTAAATGCTCGTCATTACGACGAAAACAAGCTTCATCTTGATTTTGTGTATTACTAAGCATATTGTAGTGGTTGACATAAATGCTTAAAAAATGTTTGCATTCTTTCTGGTAGTTCTCCAATATTCTCTGGTGGATTTTCTGTGCGATATATTGTTTCTTTTATCATACTCCAAATGTATGCATCAGGTGGCGTCAGCTCTGGTGAATGATAAGGGTATTCAAAGTCTGTTCCTCAGGAAATTATTATATCATTACAATGCTGACAGAATGAATTTAGGGTGTGCGCAGTTGTATGGCTCGTTGCATCATCTTTTTGAAACCATTCTGCGCTCACCCCGTAGATTTCGTGCACGGAAAAGTTATGTAAATCTCTGATATCTATCATTATAATTTTCAGCAAAGTATGGATCAATGATCCCATGACCAGAAGCAGCGTACCAAACTTGGTAACTTGGACACTGTGGAGTGGTTTCTCTACAATAACATCAGAACGTTCAAATCCAAGGAATTGATGGTCTGTCGATTAATGAAGCTGTTAAGAGTAACGTGACTCTCGTCTGAAAACCATATACGTTTCAAGAATTCGGGATCCTAGTAAATTAAGCTCAATATGCGACTACGGTAAACTACCCTTGCATATTTGTTCCCAGGATTTAGTCGTTGTTCAACCTGAATACATCTATTGATGTAAACAATCAACATGTAGATGTTTCACTGATGTTGAATTTATGTATATGTAGTTCTTACCAGATTTGCTTACAGAGATGGCACAACTTGGTTCCAAACACGTTCTGCGTTTTCGTTGGTACACATTGTTTCTGGACGACCAGAAGAACGTTTACGTTGACAGAACACACTACCAGTGCGACAACATTTCTCAACACCTAATATATATAAATTTTTAACCCGCGAAATATGATAAAATACCCTCAGCAAAAATAATATCAAAGTTTGAAAATAGAACTTTATTGGATACGATAATTTAGCATGTTGAATAGATTATATGTAATTAGTTCTTTTTGATATGTAAACAGTATTCTTTCGAAGCGAAGAGTTCGTGACCATACTATTAAGCAAAGTTAACTCCATCGCTAATACAAATACTTGCACCACTCATTTACAAGAGCGGTCGATCATTACGATAATATTATGCTGATGTATCTATAGCTCCTTTAGGGTTATTGAATCCAGAAATTCAGAGCCAGTTAACATGCGGGAATATTGAAAGCTATAGAAATTATTTGTTATATGAAAGTGTTTTGACTACATATTCTAAGTACTAAACTCGTCAACTTCCGGTTTAACCAGAAATTGAAATGTCTGTAGATTTTCTTATAGAACATTCTATATATTTTTTAAAACAACGGAATAATTTACTTTCGTCTGACTGTTGCACCAATGTATGAATTATAATCATTTAAGTATAACTAATTTAAAGCTAATTCTAAGCGCGTCCTGAGAATAATGACAGAGTAATCAATATTTTATATCATAAAAAACAAAATAAATACTTTATTAATAAATCAAACAATAATTAATATTATACAAAAAAAAACACAATTTATTTGAATGCAATTAGTTATTTAGTATTTAGAGAGTCCACCATTTTTCCCTCAGCACAAATGACATCTCCGAATTATACTTTTCTCCGCGTTTTCTAACATATCAGCACATAATTTGATTTACAGCGTTTAAAATGTTCTGTAAATGGTCATATTTTGTCGACAAGAAAGTCTATTGGTCTAAAAACTGGAGATCTTAATATCCAATTTATGAAAGTGTTAGAATTATTTCTAAAATATGCTAAGACGATGTCTTCATTTGGAAAGTCTCTCGTATTTTGCTTACGAGTTAAGAATGCTTGAAAACACTTATAGGGGAGAGTTGGGTAAAACGGGATACATTAACGTAGATCAATTTAGTGGCGCCAGTTACCAAATTACTCCAAGTATAAACCTTTACCGGTGCGTCAGTATATTCGTGGTGAATATATGTATGGCAAAAAGGTAGTTGCTTTCTAACTTTTCCATGCGCTAGTGAAAAGTGCCAACCATAAAAAATATTCATTGCAAGGCGTAAACATAAATTTGCACATATGTATGTGTACGTTTTTCATGTTCAAAATGATAAAAAATAAGCAAAAAGTGGAGGTAGGATCTTCACCAAGAGAAACTGAAACTGGCGATAAAATTTACTATTTTTTTATATGCAACATTAAACGTTTACTGACGCGAAAGTTGAGCGGACGTTGGTACTGGCGCCACTACATACATACATACATACGTATAAACCCACCATTAGTGTTCTTCAACAACGTTCTTTCCGAAAAATTTGTTAATGCTCTCCTTTTTTTATAGTTTTGCTTAGGTTTTGCCCTTTCTACATAAATCCATATTCTTGTGATTCGGTAATAAATGCAGTGGTAATTTATAATTATTTGCGTATAAATATGTGCGCTTATTGGCACAATTATGTAAACATTTCAAAGTTATTGATAAAGCTCGGCTGTGATACTTCATTTTACATTTATTATTGTTTTAGAAAATAGAACATAATAGATAAGCACGTCTAAATAACCTCTACAGTTTCTCTACTACTTCCTCTACACCTTAGAACTTGGTGTCACCTCTAGAATATCTTCAAGAGAAGTGTATCCATGTTCGTCGGCACCATTACCTGATTCGTATTAGTTTATCTTTCTTCGTCGGTCGGAGATTTTGTAGAGCAACTTAACTTCCCAAATCCGTTCTGTCGATCGTAGTTCTCGGAACCAAATTATATCGGTGCATAGAACCTAACAATTTGGGCAAAAGCTAATGTCTTAAACTTGGTTTTGAATATGTACCTATATGTCCGTAACCTCTCATGTTGACGATTGCAGTAATTACTAAAGCTTAAGAACTCCTCGCTTAACAAGTTTATAAAAACTTGATGAACCAAAAATTGTCTTATGGAGTAACGTTCGTATCTGAAGAGAGGGGAAAGTACATCTTTTAAACGATCTTTCCTTATTTTTGGAAATGCCGCAGGTCACTTGAAACAAAAGGATATTCAGTACTCTGATGCCCGGTTTCTCAAACGTCAAAGAGCAGTTTATTAAATCGCTAGATGCTGAGCAGATAACTGCTGCTTCACGTTTCAGGAACCGCACATCAGTGTATTTTTTTTTATAACCCAGGCTTTAATATACATATATATCGACGTGATATATAGACTTACATTGTATCTTGTGTGTCGTAAAGCTCATCTGTCATTTATATTTGTCGTAATAATTTTTCCTTTGCTAAAGGCACAACACCACATTATTTGATGTAACGGTGGTACATACTAAACACGACATTGAGAAAAATTTCTTTGATTTTGACTTATCCAAGAAATAATAAGAGCTTATTGATAGTAATGGCAGCTGATATTTGCTCTGTTTCTTATTATTGAAAAACGTAAGCTTGTCTTCTATAAAACTTTACTAATTACTTGAAATTGATCGGTTAAGTACTAATTAAGTGTTTCTTTGAAAATGTCACTACTATTCTGTATAGTAAATTTGAAAGCTATACACAACTACAACTTCATAATTTTATATTTCAGAAAATAATGGAAAGATTGATTCAACCATCTACATATGTATAATTCGGACTAAACAATTTCCATCTCTACTTGTAAACGAATGGTTTTACGTGGTTTTACTATTAACAGTCACCAATATTCCACTGGATATATAATAATAACACTATACGCGGACGACACGACAATCATTGTTACCGGAGATAATCATGATAATCTCCTTGTTAATATTAAAAAAACATTAACCCAACTGGTTCACTGGCTGTCTATAAACAAATTAATACTTAACGTCAAAAAGACAAAAATATTGACCTTTGAGCGGGAAAATACTGCATCGGAGTGCAAATTACTTGGATTAACAATTAACGATAGATTAAACTGGGATTCGCATATTAATGGTGTTACATCCAAATTAAATAAAAGTCTATACATATTAAGAAAAATGAAAAATTCCTGTGACATCGCGACTCTCAGAATGATATACTTTGCCCATTTCAACTCACATTTAAATGAAGGTTTAATCCTAGGGGGTTCAAAAAGAAATTTAAAACCAATTTTACTGTTGCAAAAGACGGCTATTCGAATTATTAAAGATTTATTACCCACGCAAACATGTAGAACTTCTTTCCTAGAGTTGGGTATACCAACGGTTTATAATCTCTATATATTACAAGCAGCCTTATATGTACATATGTATAAGTATATATGTATAATAATTTCAATAGATTCCAAACTAATGCCGACGCACATAATTACTCAACGAGAAATCCTAATCACATTCGTTATGAATTTCCAAAATCTAGTAAATATTATAACTCGCATATATGGATGAGCGTAAAAATATACAACTCTCTTCCAATTGCAGGAAGATATGATTCGCTTGCTAAGTTCAGGATATTTATAAAAAAAATTTGTCGAGTCAGGTCTTTTATTCTTTGGATGAGTTTTTTGACGCTAGTGCAGCTCCGAGCGATCAGACTGGGTAAGTGTTGAGTGTTGCTTTTACTTTGTTGTATTTATATATGTATCTGTAAAAACATTTTATATGTATTATGACTAGCTATTATTTATATAATCTATGTATGTATTTTAAATTTGTACACCACTGGTACTTTCAAATATATACTATACTATACTAATAATAATAGTAATAATAATAATAATAATATTTATTATTATTATTATTATTATTATAAAAAACAATATTCATTTCCATAACTTTCTGATTCTGGATGTTCTTGTTAGTTTATTAGAATATCTGATTTCGTATATACAACGTGTCCCGTATCATTTTATTCAAACCTTCCAAAGATAATATACTTATACTAAATTAATGACTAAAAACAGTAAAAGTGGTAGGTTAGTTTTGTTTCGTTACCTATATGAAATAAAACTAAAACTGGCTGTTTACTTTTCGTACACTATCAATTTCTGCAGATTCCTTGCAATTAGACTAATTAGACAAAAATTTTGTTGACAAAACCTCAACTGGCGAATTATTTAGCATTATTTTCAACTTCCGGAGACGTTTCGTTATACCGGTCGTTGATACCTACTTTCTTATTTTAAATGGAATGGCATTGATTGCCACTGTAAGGGATGTCACACATTCTTTAAAGGCAATTTGCTTTTACGTTCTCTATCGCGTTTTTTTCCTCCGCCAGGTTCTCGTTCTAGTGAATACGTTATATTCCACTTACGCCATAACTTACAAATGCATGCTGGACTCCATTTCCATTTTTTTGGCAACTCCTCTGATTGACCAGCCACTATCTAATAAAGTGGTAGCGGTTTTTCAAATGCGGTTAGCATCGTGGAAGAGTTATTTGCATTTTAGTCAGTATTATGTTGTAAAACAAAGCAGTAAAATCCTAACCATTTAGAAAATATTTATAAAACAAAAAGTAAAGCTATGCAAAATTATTAGGATTATTAGGATTTAGAGCTCCTCTCCAACCACCCAGTGTACTGGACTGTAACCTTAAGACTCATAATATTGTTGATATGAACTATGTACTCTCTTAGGTCGATAAAATGTGTTCTTATCGGAAAGTTTCTATGTACTATTACTGCATCTTTTGAACCTATAAGCTATTCAGCTTTATAATTCGCAACCTCTCTCAATTAAAATATGTTTACCGAAAAAGTTATTTCTGGGGCTTTGCTGTCCTTGGTTATTAGCGTTTTACTGTATAGATGTCGACATTTAGCTAAAGATTACTTATGTGCATATACATATATCTATACATTCTAATTTTTGTTAAATGTATGGCAATATTGTTGTGACAAAGACATTCGAGTTTCCTTATCTGCATAAAATAAGCTGCTTGTAGAAGTACGCGATAATGCAGTGTATTCTCAATTGCTCAATTGTTGGGAACTTCACCAAATCAATGACAGCTTAAAACTTATTGGGGGATAAAATAATTCAGTAAATTCAAGTTTTCTTTTTCAATGAATATTACCTTACTTCATTACTAAATGTTTGTGTTTAAATTGAAAAAGTCAAAGGAGACTTATTACGGAAGCTATTTTAATTAGTTTTATCTTTTTTTTTAAGATTCTAAAAATACTACATTTAAAAAAACTACAAATACTTACCAATAATGTTTTGAATTTTTTTGAAAGATTAATGAATACAGTAAATATGAAAATTCGGTTTATTCCGAATCAATTTATACTGATTATGTTCAAAAAGGATTTGTTGTACAGACACTATTGTTTTATTCTTATTTGTATAAGAAATGTTTGTCCCGCAATTACATAGGGTTCTGAAAATCTGCGATAAAGGAATAATAAGGATCAGAAAGTGGTGAATATGTTTTCCTTGCACCGATACACTTCATAGCGCGTAATCGGTGGAAAATTAAGTTTTATTTCAGACTTTTCCACGGTTGATCTCTTTTTTAAATAAGAATGCATGTCAGTTCATTAGTTAAATACATACATATATTGTTCTTTAACCATCAACATATATCGAAACAAAGTTTTTTAACACGCTGCTAGATATCTAACGATTTTCATTAACATAGTTGAAAATTTTCTCGTAAATTACGTATTACATACCCACCTTTTATTTTATTTTTGTCTGCAATTCTGTTGACTAGTTACTCCTTAGTAAGAAATTCTGTCGTCTGTAGTAGGTATCTATTTTGCTATTCATCGTTAAAGTTTAGTAGACACAGTTTTTTGTCTACATTTAGCTTAACTGTTACCGCGAGTTTAGTCCTTGGCTCACAGTATAAATATTTATTGATAGATTTATAATTCATGACGCAATATTTTGTTAGACTTCAAATATAATGTCAAATACATTTAAAGTATTAAGGCAATAGGTTTGCTTATAGTCTCAAATAAAAATACCGCTAATTGTTATAAATTTACTTGCAAATATTTACATTACTAACAAGAAAAGCCAGTGTGCGGTAAAACACTTCCACCTAATTCGTAGATGGAGTAGATATTGAATTTGTATAGTGTTTTAGTTAAAATAGATCATTCAATGAATTGTTTTTTATTTTTGCAACAAATTTGAATTTTTATTTTTGAATACATTGCAATTAAAAATTCATATGGTTTAAATCGAAAAAGTAGTCAATTTTATTCAAACCCTCATAGCGTTGTAAAGAAATGCTGTTGTAGTATTTACTAAAATGGGATTGATTTTCACAGAAATAAGATTCTTTGAAATCTTTCTAGATTTATCAGCCATCTATCTTCTTACAATGTCTGAAACTATTGCGTCATTAGGAAAATAATTTCGTTTTTTCCGAATAAGAACTTAATTTTATTTATTTTTCACACCCTACTTCGTACTTCATCCACTTAATTATATGTTTTGAACGCTAATACAGAATTCAAAATTTAAGTTTAGGGTAATCCTTCTGTGAATTGCTGCAGTAGCCGTGCAGTTGAATATTAGCTGTTCCGGATTTTTGGCTTTCCTCTCGCAAAACCTGCAGTCACTATTACATTCAAAACTCGACTTGACGTTTGCATTTTGCTTCTGAAACTGAAGAAAATGATCTACTGTTGGAGTGCATTGTCCCTGGAGACGAGAAATGAGTTATCTATAACTAAAAAAATAGGAATAAAAAATATAAACCGCCTTCAAGCATGTTGAAAACCAGGAAAGAATTTCAAAGGAATAGGTTGTTTTTTTAACATCTACCGGACAACACAACAATTAATTCGGATGTATACAGTCATCAGGTGGACAATGTAAATGATTTACTCAAACAAAGAAAAACAAAATTGGTCAACAGAAAACTAGTATTCCACGAATATAATGCGAGACTTCATACAAGTTGGGTAATTCGACAAAAGCGTTTATAGCTTGAATGGAATATACTGCCCCACTCACCATATTTTCCAGATCTAAGATCTGGTGATTATTATTTGTTCCAGTCTTTTTAAACGGTAAAACGTTTACTTCAAATGAGTAGGTCGACAATCACCTGGAATAGTTTTTGCAGGCAAAGAAAAAAATCATTCAGCGTGAAATCATGCTACTGCCAAAGTGGCACAAGATACTTGACCAGAATGTTATGGGACTCCTCTACTCCAGCTATGAAAGTGTACGTTGCACAGAAAGCACCAATACGATCGATTATTAGAGCATCTCATAGGTAATCATATAGACCACGTTTTCGACAACTGCAGCTGTTACGGTTGCCTTGTCTATATACATCTGGAGGTTTGTTGCTATGTACCTACATAAGCACAGAAATACTTTTATTATGAATTCGGATGTGCATCTTCACAGCTCTAATCGCACACTTAGTGTGACACCTTTAGTTATTGACAGCATAGGAATTAATGTATTTAATAAACTACCACCTGAATATAAGAATATTGTGATGCTTAGAGAATTCAAACAAACAGTTAAGCAGTTATTTCTTACAAGATATATTCTTTTCGGTAGAAGAATATCTAAAATTTTAATTGCTATGCAGATATCTACTTCTTGTTTTCTGGTGCCAGTATGTGTACTTTATTGATTTGGTTTACATACTGGTATTTTGTAGTCTTTATTTCTCTTTCTCTTCTATTTATTGAATAATCAATTATGTTTTATATGACGTGTTATATACACTTACATATGTGTCACATAACGAATAAATTATTATTATTAATAGACAACATAATTTACTTACATACATTCACCATTTGAAAATTGTTTTTCATTTTCACAACAAAAAAAAATCAAATTGCTTTCTGAACAACCCAATAATACTGAACGTCGAAATAATTAAAAGTCAAAATTCAAAACTAACACTTATTTAGGCAGATCTCATTTGAAGTTACTTCATGAGATGTATTTTTCATATTTGTTTTAGAGCATTCACCGATTATCACGTTTCAGTATCAATTCTAGTTTTATCGTTTATATACATTGCTACACTCAATGTTAGTAAGTTACACGTTTAGGTATTAGGGAAGTAACATTAGATTAATTGTATTAATTAATAAATATTTTTATTTCATACTTTTAAGAATATACATCAGATATAAACAAGACATGCACAATATTTACCTAAAGGTAGATTAAGTACCTCACATAAAATATGGCATTAAAAGAATCACGATTCAAATATAATCTGTGAATTCTTCCAGTGCCAAGTTTTATATGAAGTAAGAAAAATAAAAAACCACCAAACGGATATGGGAATCTAATTCATGTCGATAGTAACACATCTAACAAGGAAGATGATGCATAACAATGTGTTAACATGAGAACTTTACAACGAAAGCATACAATCAAATTGTGTGAAAATATCTTCATATTGAATAAGTTACTTAAACATTATACATCTAATATTATATAAAGTTAGATCTCACTACTGATAATAACAGCACATCACAACAAAAGGTATCCATTATAAGCCTACGCAATTTTCAATTAAAGTATGACGAAGTTATTAAAATGAATAAATTTGCATACTAAACATGTCTAAACTGATTTAAATTTCCTTATTTGGCAAATAAACTCCATATGCATTATTTAATTCAGTTTAATAATAAACAAAAACAAGTACAGAAGAACAACATAATTTGTAAGCGATTATTACTCACAACTGATATATTATCTTCAACTTTTGTGGCAACAAAAAATTATTTTATGTAATAAAATATCAAGTAATTAGTAATAATTATTTATTACATTATAATATATAGGTTCCTAATATAATATCTTATAGAAGCGGGCAAGCAACTTTAAATCCTTCTTAAAATGAATGTACACATAACACATTTGTCTATTTGATATAACGGTATATTTATTGTATTTTGTTTTTTTTTTGAAAATATCCGATTTTCATTGATAGTAAAATAATCAACAACGACTGTCCTCTCTGTTAGGAATTGTAATCATAAACAACTAATAAAAACTGAAATATAAATTATACACTATTATGACGTTTTCCAGGTGTGGACCGTGTCATGGTATGTTTTTCGCCTCTAGCGTGGTTTACACGTCGAGTTACCGTGACCTTCTGGTAACCCCATACACCCCTTGTGCCTGAAAAAGCCACTTACATTAGTGGCGAATCATCGAATTTTATATTGTATATCTTGGGCATTTATTTTTATATTGTACATATTTTGCAAACCATAACCCGGAAGCATCCATAATTGGGACTCGGTCCGTGGAAGTCTTCGATGTCATTTATAACAAACAACCGCAATTATAAAATCCTTTCTTTTCTTCGTACTTTTGCTTAAGTAGATGGCCGGATATTTTACATCTGTTTAGGTATAATTACATTCTATTGTTAAGTGTCTGCAGATTATCTAACACATGATTTAAGTGTGGATATTTAAAAGATCAAATAGAAAATACTGCCTGCAGTAGTAATGCGTTCACAGAGCGTTCTATTTAGTTTATAGTTTTATTTTTGTGTAAACTCAGAAACTAAGAAATTAGTAGGAGTAATAGAGCCAAAAAATAAGACATTCGGTATACATGAAAACGGCTGTTCCATAGTGTAGGTACATATGTACATGGAGAACGTAATGCAATTGCTCAAGGAATGGTATTTTACTGTATTGATGACATGAATGTTAAAACGAAGTTATTCAATGTTTTATTTTGAAGCCAATACAGCACACAGGAATTTGATACAAATATTTGAAAGAACAGGTTCTGTAACTGACCTACCCAGATCAAGAATGTGAGACGTCCAAGTTGCAGACGTTCTTCATAAAAATCATGGCATAGTCAGAGGTAATCCACTAGCAAATCAGCACTGCAAATGCTATAATGAAAATTTTACACAAAATTCTAAAAATGTATCCATATAAACTGAAAATGTTGTTTGAATTAAAGGAGGCAGATTTGATTATCACGTTCTTTTTGCGAGTAATTGCTCAAATGGAAATTGAACCCGAATGGTTAACCGAATGGTTAATTTTATGGACAGATGAGGGACATTTTACTCTGAGTAGCGGGAGGAAAACTGTAGAATCTGGTCTGCAGAAAATCCGCAACAAGTCATTCAAGAAGGTCTTCATGACAAGAGAGTCACCATTTGGTGGAGTTTACAGCTGATTTTATCATTGGCCTGTATATCTACGAGGATATGCATAGATACTTGCAAATGTTAAGAGATTCTGTTATTGCAGAATTGTCTGAACCAACGTTTTTCAAAACCGTGTTAAGCATACATTGCGCAGATTCATTGCCACCTAGGTTACTTGATATTAACCTAATGGATTACTGAATGTTGGGTTATTTAAAAAGTTTAGTGTTTAGAATGAATTAAAAGACAAAGAATGAATTAAAAGACAAAGCAAATATTACGGAATACCTACTATATACAATTTGGAGAAAGGGTTGATAATCACATAACAACAAAATGGAGGTCATATTGAACAATTGCTGCAAATGGTTTTAGACGTACTAAATCCCATTCCTTAAGCAATTAGATTTTGTTTATTTTTTGTTATTAACTCAATTTCTTAAAAAGTTATACTAATTTAAAATACATCGCTTATTTTATGATAACCTCATATTTCGAAAAAATAATCTTTTGCAATTAAATTGATCCACAAATCTATTTTGCACTAGTGATATGGTATTTATATAAGAACGAGTAATATATTTCTGTGAGGTAAACATTCTATACATTTTTGTATTATTGATTTATTGTTATGTTATATTTATTTATTTATTTTCGTCAACAATTTCTTGACAAGTTTGGTAGTATTAAGAGGGTCTTACAAATTCAATTAAACTATATTAAAGAGAATTATTAATCTTTTATCCTCGACATTTTTCTCAAACCACGTTTTATTTTATTTTTTCTATATATGTAAGTATTCTATATTGTGCTATATAACCTATTCTTATTTTTTGGTAGACAAATACTTTCTTAAATGCGTCTGGCGAATATCGTAATAAATCTTTATTATACAGTTCGCAAAAAGATAGTTACCCACGTTTGTTTCTTGCATTGCCAAAACGGCAGTTTACTTCTCAAAAAATAAAAAGATTTAGTAAAACAATTTCGTTTGCGATTGCTTAGCCACTAATGAGCATGGTTCCACACACATAGCACATACAAGTACACAGGAATTTTTTGCCGTTTAATATTTGGCGTGTCAATTTCCGTTGGGCATGGACATAAATTCAAAATCTTTTTGAAGGCAATACGCTATTAAAATAAAATACGATTATGTAAATATACGACATATTAAAACATAACTATTCTTTTGTTCTCTAATTGATTCTTCCATGGCGAGATGGAAACCATTACACAATGCATCGGTGAATACTTAAAATATCGTCCTTAAGTGGTTTTAGTTTACTCTGCGGGAAACATCAATTAACAGTTTACATTTATATGTGGTATTCTCATCTAGCGTGTCTT
Source organism: Popillia japonica (assembly GCA_004785975.1). Lineage (NCBI taxonomy): Eukaryota > Metazoa > Arthropoda > Insecta > Coleoptera > Scarabaeidae > Popillia > Popillia japonica. Next base: position 31,096 of record SMLS01073355.1, on the reverse strand, counting down.
TAATAAATATAATATAATGATTGAACAATGTAGTTATTAGGAAATAAATTAAATATTTAACAATGAAACAAGTTATGTCCCTAATAAAATAAAGCGTAGGGAATTTATACAGTGTTAGTATAACTCTGAACTATGATTAGTTAGAGACTTTCTTATAGAAATAATATTAAACAAATTAAAATTTAAAAAAAAATTAAAAAAAAATCACTTCGTAATACAGGTTTTAACAGTAGAATTATAAGTCCTTGCAAAGTAAACGGAAGGAAGTTCTGTGTGCCCATATTGCAAATATCTAATATTTAAGCATCATATAAATACAACTACGATATAAATTTGCATTTGCAAATTTATTTACCGTTTCCCGGTTGATGAAAGCTTTATTTAAAAAGGAAACAGGTACGCAATTTTTGTTTCTAAAACATTTTTTACTTCTTTCAGTGTATTATAATTTAATTTGTTTCTGGCGCGGCATTAGACAGAATTAATATAATATTTACCTGGTATGAATATTAATAATATATTTATTAACATATCTCTTACAAAAAATTGTGAGAAAGAATGCTGCGTTTTATCTGTCCTACGCACACAGCTATCGTTAGTCACAGCTCATCAATGATTTACAACATTATGGTTTATATCTTATATTCTTTGGTTATAGTCTCATTATATTATGTACTTTTTAATGTGAAACCTTTATTTTCAAATTTATGTAGGATAACTTTGTGATGTTTCTGGACAATTGAGGCCGGAACAAATTAAACGTATGAATCAATCAGCAGTCAGACATCTAAACTTAGGAGCCACTTTTGAAAAATTAACTAGAAAAAGAATGTGGATAGATTGTAGCGAAATAGAATTTGCTTTAATTTTAAATAAAATGTTTTGAAAATACCGAAGAACAATTAACAATAGTTGGTTTTTACTACATATAATATGTGCAATATACATAGATCCACCTGTATACTCCCAGAAACATTTATTTTCTTGTAGTTGTTGCTTTTTAGTTGTAAATGTTCTTTGGGTAATTACTTAAATATGTTCATATAATTTTGTACCTGCAATAAATCTATACGTATGTTATTGCTTCACACATAACGCTATTTTGACAGATTTATCATTTATGTATGTATGAAGACAGTGTTTAAAATAAAAAGCCAACAGATCTTGAAAAACCATTGATAGCTGTTAGTTAAACGAAAATCTAATATTTATATTTTATCGACAGACCTATCACTTGTACATAGACATCACATTGTTCTTAACGTTGTGCTCTTCAGTCCGACGGAGATAAATATTAAAAATTACCATTACCATTTCACCATGTATAAACAAAATTCATTCTGAATTGTAACAATTCTTCATAGTCAGAAATATATAATAAACTACAACAATTGGTTAGGCTGATAAAATTACATGATTCGAAAAGGATGGCGTAGATACATCGTTGTCAACAGCCAAAGTTCAGTCACTCAATACATTAGTCCTGATATATGTATGTATGTATTAGGTGTGTAACTAAGTTCCCGCTGTTTTTCAAGAGCTGTAAGTGCTGGTCGATTGTGACATAACCAAAACGTCATGAACTAAGCTTAGACATATGGTAGACAAACCGCTTTAACGCATTAGTGATGTCGAAAAGTCGAAAATGTCAGATTTTGTGTCCAATAATCGTTATTTGCGTGTTGATTTTCATCTATCATTCGAAGAAAATGGCGGCTGAAGCGTATCGAGAACTCCAAACAGTTTACGGAGATGCTGCTCTAAGTGAAACAACGTGCCGTCGCTTCAAAGACGGTAATTTTGATGTTGACAGCCGTTCGCGTAAAGGAAGGCCACAAATCTTCGAAGACGTTGAATTGCAGGCATTGCTCGATGAGGATTCGTGCCAAATGCAAAAAGAGCAATAGGAGTTACCCGCCAAGCCATTTCGAAGCGATCGCATGCGTTGGGAAAAATTAAAAAACAAGGAACGACTTCTAGAGCATGACAACGCTCGGCCTCAAGTTACCAAAGCCGCTCAAATGGGAAGTCCTACCCCACCCGCCATATTCCCCAGATATTGCGCCGTCCGATTATTTCTTATTCCGTTATATGGCACATGATCTGGCTAATCTGAAGTTCCACTCATATGAAGACATCTCAAAATGGCCTGATTCGTGGATAGCCTCAAAAGACGAACACTTCTACCGTGACAGTATTCGAGCTCTGCCAGAAAGATAGAAAAAAAGTTGCCGCTAGCGATGGGTAATATTTTGAATGATTCATTTCTAAACACTTTTTCACAATAAAGTTACATTTTCAGCAAAAAAAAACAGTGAGAAATTATTTGCGCACCTAATACTTATACATAAAATGCACTTATCAAAATGTAAGCATTTGCCTTCCCAAAAATAAAATAAAGATATAGACCATTATAAACAAAGAAAAGAGCGAAACAAGTGAGCCATACACAGAAAAGTAGTCATGTCATGATTTGCAAATGGATCGGTAGAAAAAAGACAAGATGTTGTTATACAATAACAGTATTTATCACGGAAGTATTACCAAATTGTTTACCGTAAATAGAATACAAGTATAGCTCTTGAAATATAGTTTAACGTAAAATCCGATCTGGTATTTTCTTAGCTAACTGCAGAAAATATTTACGAGATAAACAGGTTGAAAACACTTGACTTGTCTCGTAGTTGTTAATAGAAAAATATTGTATTAATAAATTTGTATTGTATGTAAATATGTTCACACCAGTAGAACTGTAACATAAAATTTGAGTAATAGTAACAGTATAATAATTATTAAAGTGTAGCCTAAGAATGTATTTTTTTTTAAAGTTGACTTCATAAGTAACAGATGTAACACCTAAAAGTTTGGTTATGTGTTTGTATTTCTTGTGTATTATTGCGGTGAGAGAAAAAGTACGGACGAGGTTAGAAGTTCAGGAAATGTAGTCGGTCGGTGGACATAATGATGGACACCGTGATTAGTCTCAAACTTGATAGACGAATTAAATATAATCTATTAATAAATCCGTATAGTTTGCTATTTGTATGTTCACTAATTAATTGGATTACGGAAGCGCTAATAAGGTCGGTACAGCTTTGAATACTGCTTTAATTAGTATAAATCGGTATTTGCTAAGCGCGTACTCCCCTCTAAGCAAATCTCGTTATAGATATGACATTTTTCGGTGGCAGCGCCGGGCAATGATCCCATTACCTTTCGTTCTTAAACGCAGAATCATACTCCTACACCATATCCTTCTAACTTACGACCTGCACTTGGCACTTTTCTCCTGTAATACTATTCACTGAAAAACATTAAATTTTGAAGTCGTTTGTTTAAGAAAAGTACTATAAGCGCTACCTACTTGCAGTAGTAAAACTTATATCACACCTATATCTCAAAATACTTACAATTTTACATATAAATAGAAGCAAGAACTGCAGTGGTAGTCCGACAAAGAAATACAGCTTTGGTAACCACTGTAGTTGCATCTCAGCAAGAAGGGACACGCTGATTTGCATTAATGATTAGTGTGCATTATTAATTCTGTTGTGGAGTTACAGTAAACTGTACTGGTCGATTACGTTACTAAAGAGGCTCTCAAGATACATAAATACTCTAGAATTCTATTGGATGCACAGTGACAAAATTCATTGGTTCATTTACTGCGAAATCTTAAAACTTTGTCAATTGCAAAGACGAATATCATAAATCAATGAGATATCGCGGCTAACATTGGAACAAATAACATGAACATCATGCAGCTATCATTTAGTTATCATGTAGTTGGTACCTAACCGAAAATTTGAAATTCTAAGGATGTCTTTAAAGATATTAGAATAATACTTCAAACGCAACAGTACCACATTTCAACGTTGTAGAAAAATAATGATTTCAAGCATATCAGAAGTCGACTTTCAAGTAATTGATTAATTTTAAAAAATCCAAAAAACCTTAATTTACTCAAAAGAATGTTCCTTCTTAACAATGTATCTTAATTACACTAAAAATGTGAAATATCCTGCGGCCACTGGATTGCAGTATTTGGCAAATAAATTTTATATTCAGTGCAAGACAAAAGATTGAGACATTGATGCAGCAGTTATTACTTTAATAGTGCATGTGCTTAACTGAGAATATATATGTAGTGTATCTAATAATAATTATAACTATTTTTTCTGAAATTCTTCTTAAGACATACCAATAACTGCGAAATTTTTATTTGAACTGCGCAGGTCACCCAACAAAATCAACCCCTCATCTTAGGTATAAAAAACAACACTATTTAAGACACGCACTTGGTTTTCTAGATAATCTGCAGTAACAATCAAAAAATGACGTCATACAGTCACGACACGACTGCACCAGTCGATAATATGGCCTGTTGTGGGCGGAATATTAGGCACGAAACTCCGGTGGTGCAGAACCTGCGGTACGATCACCGAATGGCACCGGAACAAAATTTCTGTATTATTACCTAGCACTACCGCCTTAAAAAACACATATACGAAAATAGCTTCGCATTGGTGAACTTCCATCGATTCACAAGTTGAATCAATAACTGGAAAAATTAAATTCGTTAAGGTGCCAGCTCAACCTCAGAACGAAATATATTGCATTAATGTGAGAATTATTGAAGAAGCAATTAACTGAATATATACATACATAATAGGTAGGCTGTACATGTAAAATATAGCCTGTTTTAATAGAACAGTGTTGTTTAATGTATTTTATTTACATGATACTTCTAGAAATACTTCATCCGTTCGTGTACATTCTATATCAAGGTAGCTTACTAACTTAGATACTAAAGTAGAACGAATTTTGGCTAGAATTCTAGTAAAATTGAACTTTTCGAAGATACCAATTACCATACATATTTGTAAGATTATTTGTAGAATGAATTAGATGCAAAATTTCAAACAAAGAACAAGGGGTTTTTTAAACATCAATGACACATTGTGTCATAAAGTAAGGGGCATATTTTAAATTATTATACCTTTTTAACAAATTAAGTTAATGACAAAAAACAATCGAAATCTCATTGCTTAAGGAATGGGATTTCGCACGAGAATGGGTTTGAAAGCGTGGTTCTGTCTAATGAAAACGTACGGCAATTTGATACAAAAATTTGAAGAACAGGGTTTGTAACTGATCTACCAAGAGCTGGAAAACCAAGAATTAGCGATGTCCACGTTGCAGAGGTTCTTCGTGACAATCAGGACATAGCCAGAAGTAATCCACTTCCAATCAGAAGTGCAAATGCGATATCCAAGCGGTTGCAAGTACTGTATACTCCGGTTTGGAAAATTTTACGTAAAATTCTAAAACTTTAGCCATACAAGGTGAACATGCTGTTTGAATTAAAGGAGGTAGATTTCGCTACTGGGCACAATTTTTATTAGTGAGTAATATCTCAGATGGACATTAAATCCAAATAATTACATCCCGTATTTTATGGAAAGATTAGGCACATTTTACTGTGAATGGTGGAGGTAACCTTCAAAATTGTAGAATTTGATCTATAGAAAATACAAAAGAAATTGTTCACGAAGATCTTCATGACAAGAAAGTCACCGCTTGGTGCGGTTTTATAGCTGATTCTATCATTGGTCCGGATTTCTACAACGAAATGAAGAATGGAAAGCTGTATTTGTAACTGTAAATCGTGAACCATACTTCCAAATTTTAACAGATTATGTTATTCCACAGCCGCAAAACGAGCACCACGGAATTAAGAACATTTTTTTTATGTAGAATGGAGCACCTTCCAACAATTTCCGACCAGTCACAGAATTGTTAATCGACGTTTTTTCAAACTCGTGTGTAAAGCAAACCCTTCTCAAATGCATGGCCGCCAAGATCTCCTGATCCAGTGGATTACTGGCTGTGGGGTTACTTAAAAAGTTTACTGTCTAAAAGACGACCAACGATGCTACAAGAATTAATATTAAGGAGCAAATTGGTGCAATTCTACTAGAAATGTTACGGAATGCTGTGAACAATTTGGAGGAAAGGTTGGCAATCTTAGAACAACAACATGGGGGCATATTGAGCAATTGCCGTAACTAGTTTTGGGCATACTAAATCCCATTCCTGAAACAATTAGATTTCGATTATTTTTTGTCATAAACTTAATTTATTAAAAAGTTATAATAAATAAAAGAGATAATAAATTTAAATATATCCCTTACTTTGTGATAATCCCATATAATTATTATTGCAGCTTTCCATATCAACCATAAGTCTGTTTGAGATCGACAGCCAAAATTCGACGAAACACAATTGTCCACCGCTAGTGATGATAATTTTGACATTGTTAATAGGTTACGTATTACGTCTAAATACGTAGACCAGAAAATACTTTACTTTAGGAATTTGAAATGGGTAACTTGTATGTGCTGAAGTAAGTCATTGAAACAACCGCATTCACACCACGTGCTCTATAAGGTAATTCTTATTAACAGCTGTGTAACTTCCTATACCAGAATTGAGAAATATTTTAAAAAAGGCATTCACTGAAGAGAAATCAGTAGTCTTTGTGTGTTCTCGTAAAGAGAACAGACAAATTCCCGGAACAGAAGTAAAAAACAAGAAAATCGGAAAAATAGTAAACAGAAGTTTTACAATGATGGTTATTTTGACTACAAATCAACGTGCTAATGCAGTTTATTTAATAGGAAGGTAAGAAGAAGTTGTAACAGTGTTAATTAATCGTAGTAATATCCAATTATAAAATATTTGCGTAAATTAGCGAATAAAATGACACAATTATTAAAGAATAAAATTATTTTGAACTTACAATTAGAGAAAAGTTTGCGGAAAATTGATGCAATTACGAGTAAAAGTTGTGTAATAAATTAATAAGATAATAGGTTTCAAGTGATCAAAGTGCAAAAAGCAGCACTAAATAATCAAAACAAAAGATTTAACAAAGTTACGTAAAATTTGGAAATAAGTGCAGCAAAATGCCTAACTCCGAAACCAATACAAAGCGATTATACAATAATAGACACCGACGTTAAACTTAAATTTAATATAGTTACATTAGCGTAAAAATTGCTAAATTCCATTTCTCAGGAATAGAAAATTATTAAAACTTTTAGGTAGACCATATTTATGAAGATAATTTGTTAAATCGTTTCGCTTAATCCATTGTTGTTTGTAGCGTATTTTCAAAATATTCAATAAAACTGATTTATAAAACTGTTCCTATAGAAAACTTTTGTTGTGCATGCTTACAAATTTGCATATGCTGATTACATAAGTAATATACAATAACATCTATTCGCTTTAGCGCTTGCTAATTATCATTGACCGCTCATCTTTATAACATATTAGGTAACTTTTACTTTATTTATTGACATTTTAATAGTAGTAATTTATTCAGATCAACACGAGCATAACATTTTTGTGTCACTTAGTATAATAGTAGTATATTGATAAAGAAAGATAAGTTCAAATATTTATTATATAAACAATGGATTGGCAAAATATATCTAAAGTCTATAAATATCTCTAACTAATTGCTTTTGCTAAGCGGCGTAACTTATTGGCGTTGAATTTTCGCGATAAAGGCGGCATAGAGTTTCGGTTTATTGACATAAAAAATTGATCTATAGTAGCAATTAAATTTTCAATTGCAATTAATATGACATTAACTATAAAGTTATGTTAGTGTATATGGTGAAATAAAGAACATTGTTGGTATACTAAGCACTATTCCTAAAGCGGTCAATAGTTCCAGGTGAAGTTGCGAAACAATCAATACTATGCTTGACGATGATAACCTTTCCACATTGATTTTTCTATGAACCTCGATGGTAGTCGGGTACATTTTGCTTCTTAAAAGCATGTGTGGTGGTGTAGGAAAAGCATATCGTTGCATGATCAGTAGCTATTAACGGTAACTTTTCAATCTCAATGGCGACTGCAGGACATACCTAATGTTCTTCATACAGTACTTACATACATCCACATTTGTGATATATTGCAACATGTTACTGATTTTTTTATGTATTTAAAAGTCATTTTCAAGCTGCTTGTTATGTCTAAGTGAGTAATTTGTGAGTAATAATAATATACAGTTGTTTTTTTACTACTCCAAGGAAATTATATACATGCCGCGCCAAGCAAATTACAAAAAAAATTGTTTTAATAGATTAACACTGCAGTATTGAAAACTAATGCTTTATTTATCATCTCATTGGTTGTTTACTGAAACAATTAATTAAGAAATTACGTAATATGTAAAAAATTTGATTATTTCTGCCAAATCGCTCTATGGTATTGCGAATTGATTAACTAGTAGTACTTTACTAAGGAGAAACTAAAACAATACCTAAAGTAACATAAGTTAAATTTATGCTACCTGTATCTATACCTCACTTCCTTATACGTACAAAATTACTAATACCGTATGAATCATACGTAATTAAAGTGTAAATAAACAACGTAATATCGGTAATACAACAATTAATCTAAACGGGTAAGGATTCTCATATTACTATAAATATATTTATGTGCATTTGTTAGAAAATACTGCCACTATTAGTATAATAAAATAATTACCGCAACGGTGTTAACATACCAAATATAAATTAAATAAGAAATGAACGTAAATTTTCGAATATTCCCGCCCTGAAGCTAGCACTTAAATCGCTAAACAAACTGAAAAGCAAACACAAATCAAATCACGAAAATCACAAAGGCAAATCACAACAACCCAAAGAAATTAACAAACAAATCAACCGAGAACTGAAACCACTGAAATTCACATGAAAACTGTAACAATCAAGGTGGCAATTCTGACGTAGATATTCAAATGTTTCAACAATACACATGACGCCTGGCAACGGCGACGCATGCGTTTCGTAACGTCCAGTCAAGGCTCTACCGACACCGGAAGCACCTCGTCATGCAACAGCGCTGTTTTGCTTCCCCAACCATGGCAAGGCAGTTTTTTTTTTCCGAATACGAATGGTACTATTCTACGTAGAAAATTGGGTTATAGAAATGCAATAAGTACACATTCTGAAAATACTGTACTGCGATATAAAATTGTCCGTTCGACAATGCAGATGTGTGCCTATATGTATGTACATATATGTAAAATATCTAGTGTAAAATGCATGGAAAGAAAAAATGCCACCTTCTGTACAATCTGCTCCTGTAAAATATTGATTATTCGATATTAATCTACTATGAAACTCGAACGTTTATTGTATGGTATGTTTCATGCCTCTAATTCGGGTTAGTAAATTTGGTATTGATTTAATGACGGAAAATTCTCTCGTTTATGTAATATTTTGCAAAATACATGTTATAAATAATTCAGGTTTTATTACTACACCTGTAATCTGTTCTTCATCTTGCATCTTTATCAAATAGCAGCAAATAACTGACGCAAAAATAGTGCGTAGCTACATTTATGTTCATTCACAAAAACGACTAGTCATGCAAAGAAGTTTGATTGCATTTCGTCAGCGCTCTATTCTTTTAAATGTAACACAACAAATAATTATTGGCTTATGAATATGAATTACTAAAATAGGATTAAATAATCATAAATCTTCGAACGCGAAGTAATTTGTAATTGCTATTTATAGGCGCGATATCAATCTGACGGTAGAAAAGGTTCATTAATAATAATCAGTAAACAACCCTCCGGTGTTTTTTTTAATTGAGCGAATTATGTGTATTGCTTTTCGTGGTTTTTCTTTGAGAACCTCCAAACTAAGTTTACAAAGATTGAATGCAAATGTTTGCACCTTCTAATCACTTTGCCCTTACTTAGATATTGGCATTTTCTTTCATTTGCTAGTCAGTAAGTAGTATTAGCCGATCTGCAGGTATTATACTTTCATACTTCTTTCCTTCTTTTTTAGAGATATATCGAGATAAAGCATTCAAAAATAGATATTGAATAGCTGAATCATATGAATAAGTTATCATTATTATCATTATGTATTGATGAATGTTGGCGATTAATAAACAAAATGTCTTAAACGAATCTGGGACTGATGGCCCACAAAACCTATCAAGGACTAAAGCAGTGTAAATTTAGGGCATTTATACACTAGATACATGGAATCAGTAAGTCATTGCTTCCAAACTTTTCGGTAGTATTTTCACTTCAAGTCCAAACATAGTACATATTTTTTTAATATGATCGTTGGCTAAGCTTCAATTCAATTTAGTGATATTTATTATACTTTAGTAATACCTAACGACACAAACCGTACAACTGCAAAGGTGTAATTACATAGAAAAGTTATACTAACTTGTACACGTATATGCATGTGTGCTTACCTATTTCTTGTTTTACTCATTGTGACTAGTTCACATGTTAGCACATTTTTAATGTATCTGATTGGTTATACCATGAGTAAGCAGCCTTGTCGTTAACCATTCATTGAAAGTCACTCAACTGGGCTATAAGAGTCAAACTCAAGAAATTATTCCACAAATACGCAATTCCATATTTTGACCGTCATGTTGTGATTGGTTCCTTTAACAGTTGAGTAGTAGCCCTCGAATTTGACACAAGTTTATTTAGCTTTGTTCCTATATTACTGAGGCTGGTGATGCAGGTTTTCCTGATAAGTCCATTAGGCGATGACTTTGTGAGCACTCCCAGTAGCACTTGTTGAGTCCTGACATTTTACGTCAGGATATCCGAAACACAATCTTGTCAAAAATAGAAAGTTACCTGTTCCTTACCTTTGAAATGAACGCGATATCCATAATTAATAATTGATGCTTCCAACATGGATTAATTATCAGCTAATGCCTGTGCCAGTAGACCCACCAAAACGTTGCCTTTTATCATTTGCATAATACATATTTGGAAAACTACAGAAAGCCAAACCCTAAAAATGGATATCGAATTACAAATTCAAAATATCATAACCTAATCAACTTAAAGATGGCAACAGTTATTGTTGAGTGAGATACACAATGAAAAAAAAAATTATTTGCAAAATCTCAAATCAAAAGTCTGTAGAAGTGATACAGCAATTTTGGAAACTTACAAGTTGCTGCACACTGAATCAAAACGCTATTTTGGAAGTCAAATAGAATGTATTCAAATAATGAAGTTCAGCTTTATGGAAAAATTTACTACAAAGCCTAGTACCAAGAGCGAATGGGACAAAGACTCGAAACTCAATAGCAACGCCATCAAATGGTACACCGATGGCTCCAAAACGGCAAAGTAAACTGGAATAGGGATATAAGTATGTTCCTAGAACCAATTATTTCGATTTCAACATTACCAGAAGCTACGAAAAGCAATAGATTATTATAATGTTCTGAAAGTCAGGCAGCCATCAGGGAATTGAACATTTTGCGGAATAAGTGGTAATGCAATGCGGTATTGCATTATCACTTATTCCGCAAAATGCGTCACAAAGGGTATTCTGGCCCGCTTCCTAGCCAGGTTGTCTGTTATCTCACAGTGGGGTTACCTTATTCTTTTTGACTAGCTCATTTAGTTCGTCTAGGGATTCCCAAACCATCTTGGAGCTGATAATATTTGAGTTCAATTTCCTGATGGCTGCGGTAGCTCAAAACTGAAGTAACGCAGACAAAATCCATGCTGAGAGAATCTCCACCGTATGAGGTAAGCTAAAAACTCTTCTGCGAACATAGAATCAAGAGAGATCTTCAGAATGCATCACCTCAGCAAAACCAATATTCGTATATTGACAAGGATCCTATCAAGCCTAGTAGACTTGGAATAACGAAAGAAACCGAATGGAGATTGTGTGGAGAAGAGGATTAAATATTAACTCATCTACTTTCAAACTCCTCTGCACTGTGCAATTCAAGGATCTTAGATCTAGATTAAATTAGATTGAGGAGTGAAAATGACCTAATCTGGGGCCTGTCGATCCTGCACCTTTTAAAAAGAATCGGAGTGATCGATCAGTTTGTAAATAGTGCGAGAATAAGGGACACACTAGCTCTTTTAGATCGCATTGTAACATTACCCTAACGCTACAAAGATCCATGTACTCAAGTAAGCACAATTGAGCAGCAGCGAAGCATGTTCGAGCGTATGTTTGATAAGTTTATTCGTACTTGCTTTGTTCGATTTCATTTCCCTGCCGTAACGGTTAGATTATTGATGCGTCTTGTATGAAATAAAAGCAACAGTTATTGCTTTACATTCATCTTTTTCGAAATAGACAATGAATATTTATTAGTTGGCTATTGGTTTAGCCACCAGCTGGATACCATAATAATTAAACAAATGCGGTTGTTTTAATAGAAAATTAGGAGTATTATTTTATCAAAACAGATGTCACGATTGTTGGGATTTGTATTAGGTACTTACTGTCAGAACAAAAGACTATCAAAATACTACTTTAGTACTTTTTTAACTTAACAAAATCACAAAATGTTGACTAGCTATGTATACATTTACACAGTATATATTTTAGCATTCCTCCTACTAGTTTATACATTTGAAGGACAGCTTATAAAGCAGCCAAGAATTGCAAAGTTTTAAGTAGATAATTTTTTAGTAAAGTAACCAGTCATTTAGTTAGTTTACATGCAGACATAAACACTTTAACGAGAGCATATTATTATGATATTGCTGTATATTATATAACTGTAAATGATCTAATTTGATACATTTAGCAAGGCCTAAGAATGTTCACTTTCGCAACATAAAACTCCAGGTCTGCCTTACTTTTTGACTTCTGATATTAATTACACATACACCTAAACTATAAAAGTCACTGTCATTTTAACTACATTAAATTTAGTAGACAAGTCATGTTTTGCTAAGTATGTAATCGGTATGAAATTATACTGCGTATCAATATCTAACCAGAAATCATATTCATAAATACATTACTTCATATAAGTCTCGTTTTTATCTATTTAGAGAAATGTGTTTTACTAATTTACGTTTTGAAGGTTTGGTGAAACACTGAAGTTTGTCATGATTGTTCATCAAAAATATCTAGTGATGCTGTAGATATTAGTATTAAAAATTTATTGTATGAAATGTGTATCCAGTTTTTTTCATAATTTTTATATACGATTACTACCGTCCTGCAATACCAACGACCAAATTATCGTAAACTTTATTAGTTTCAATGGCAGGTTAAAGCGTTGATAAGTCAGTTCATAATTAAAATGCGGTACACTTTGAAGATATTTATTTACCTATTAATGTTCTATTGTCAGTATAACAAATTTTATTGTTTAAAAATTTCGTATAAATCTTATTTTTATACTATGTTAAAATATCCTGCAGAATAATGACTGATCTGAGGGTACTACGTGTGCACGTTTTTCGTAATGGCCAAATTAGTAGAATATTTCTGCATCACTCTTTTTTTCGCCTTTCTTTGTAAAACTTGAATTAGAGTTAACTGTCCCAGCGCAATAGCTTACAGATTCAGGAGTATGATTATAAACACTAATACAACACTAAGACGCTAATGCAAAAAGATAGAAGATATAGAGTTAAACTATTATGATTAATAGTATTAGTGTAAGCATCAAATTGCTTATTCTAATAGGTAAAATAAATTCATTTTATTTTATTTTTGTTACACGCATTCCTTCATTGTTCTTGAAACATATACATAAGAATGTCTAGGGGATAATAAAATCAATATAACCTTGCAAACAGCATGAGTTATTTATTATATTTTAAAACTTTTATAAAACCCTATAAGTTTTCAACAAAATTTTGTCGCTTTGGCATTGTGTAAATAAAATGTAAAAATGTTAAAATGGCAGTGATTTTATCTAATATTGTATTATCGCACATCAGGAACACAATAATACAATATGAGCAAAAATTATTTGGATAAGGAATTGCCATGATTAAAAAACCACTGACTTTGCTAGGTTTGATTCTTTTTTAATGTTAATTAAGTGTCAGTTTCAATCTAAAGCCTTACTCAGCATGGTATTTTTACATTTACATAAGCGATTGATGATTGAATCTTATTTTCGTAATGGAAATCTTGAAAATGGGAAATGAAGATACAGTACTGTAGCTCCCCTGCTTGAATTTCGACAACAGTTTCCATATTTTGTGCTCTTGGAAGCAGAGTTTTTCAATGTAGCCTGGTGTGCGATTGTTCAGAGAAACAGGAACACATAAAAGCCGTGGTTGTAGGCCAACAGTTCGTACACAGCAAACTATTCAAAATGTCTGAGGAATTATTAACGCAGCAGCGACAACAGCTTTGCTAAGAGTCATACAGCAAGTTCCCTTTTTTTCAAAAGACAACAGGCGCATGTTATAGAAGTAGTGGTTTACCCAACATTTATTGAACAACAATGCCCTCTTTGATTTGGCAGTTTTTACAAATGAGAGATGGCTTTATTTTGTCAGGATATATCAAGTCACAACCCATGAGAATGTGGAGTGCTGAAAACCCTCACATATTTTGTGAGTGTCCGTTAGATTCCCAGAAGGTTTGGATGTGGATTGGTGTTTCTCACAGACGAATGATACCCATAATCTTTGAAGGAGTCATCAATGCCGAAACATATCGAGACATCTGGCAACCCTTTATAAACGAACTTCACGAAGACGAGGTACAACAGGGATATTTCCAACAAGATGGTGCCACTTCTCATACGACTCCGCAATCTATCGCTTCTTTACGACACTTTTTTAGCGATCGTCTGATTTGTTTACGTTGTGAACCTAAATCCCATCATGATCATCAGATTTGTCGGTCATAGATGACTTCGTTTTTCTACATCATTTTTAACATACGAGTTCACAAACTTCCCGAGTTATGAAAAATGTGTTAATGTTACGCCCGAAATGTTCCGGAACATACTTGATAATATGAAAAGCAAATAGGTACAAAACATTACATTTATAATAACTCTATGCTCGACGACGTAAGTATTGTTACGATTTATTTGACAAGCTGATTAGTTTACTTAACCCTATTTTTAAACCATCATGCAGGCAGATCATAAAAATTGCTTTCGTTCTATCTAGAGGAAAATGTGTCTTTTCCTACGGTCGCATAAAGTAGTAAAGGTTTGTCAAGTGCACTAGTTGATAGATCTTAGAAACTCTACAGAGTTTGTGTTACAACGACCTTGCACAGTACTAATTAGTAACTTAAAGTTGCTGCTACGTTTGTGATATGACTGAAATAACTAAATATAGCTAAACAAAAAGGTAAGACTTTTGGTTCATTGCTATGCACGGATCAATGTTCACCGGAAAATTTTCACAATTATTTTATTGTATATATTATTAATTCGCAAACACGGTCAATATGAGAATGACAATCCACATAACGACATAATAGTATATTATGACACTAGTGCATAATCAGGCTTTTAAAGCACGAGTAACGAGTTTAAAGCCACAACGCGAAGCGGAGTGGCTTTAACGTTACGAGTGCTTTAAAAGCTAATTATACACTGTGTCATACGATATTTTTTAGTATAAATGCAACAATAATTTTAACTAGAAATAATCAAATCAATAATTTCAATATATTTTATTGAGTGATATGTGTCTCTATATTATGTCATTTGACATTTCACTTAATTATTAAACCTCACTGTTGTTCTAATAATGTCGACAGAAATTCAAAAACTAGCTGCTGAAGCTGAATTAAGTTTAATACCTGCAAAGTCCAAATAATAATTCAAATCAATAATTCCAATACATATTATCGAGTGACATGTACCTATATGTCATTTGTTGGGATTGGCTGTTACCAAGCAACCTTTATCGCACGGCGTGCGATAAAAGCCCGATTATGCACGCTTATGGGTGTGTTTTGATTGGTTTATGATGCATGCATACTAAAAACACAACAATGTGTTTCTTGGCACACAGACATAATACATATAATCTATTTTTCAACAGTTGCCAATATCTGCAAATATAGTAAAGATATTATATTACGTTGATATTATTAAACGAGTAATATAGTAGACATAGTTTCCTAATTTAACCTTTTAATAGTTAATACTTTGCAATTATCATAATAAGTTTTACACTACACTTTTAATGCAAGTAACTATCAATAATATTAAAAGAATTGTTTATAATTGGGTAAAATGAAAGTAATTTGGTTCCAAAGTCTTTTTTATGGTAAGAAACACTGTATCCTAAGGCGTAGAGTTAACATTCAAAATAATAACTTTCGTTAGCGGCAAGCATTTAAGCGTATTGTGAAAGTGTTCGAGCCGAAGTGTACGTCGTCAGTATTATCTCCTTAATCTTTTTAAGCAATTAGAAACTTACAGTTCTTATTCTACTAAATTCTAGTGTATTTCTATCTCTCTTTTCAACCTAACTACTATTCTTCGATAATTAAGGATCCTAGGGGAAGGCCATTTGCTTGTAAGTAATCTGTTCGCGTTTGGCAACTACATACATATTATAGCGGTATCTCTTTTGTAAATCGAACAGGTTGCGCCTGTATTTGTAAATCTTATTTATACAGTTAGTTTACTTTTTCGCACTTCTGATGAGCAGTACCGTTTGTCGGCACTTCTTATAATGTTGATTGTTGCTCATGCAGGTGGTTATTAACAGTAGTAAAAAATTTTTCATTGTTTTATTACAGTCGAAGCTTCTTCACATCTTACTATAATAATGAGTACTGTACTAGATATATGTACATACATACATATGAGTTGCAGTAAAAATTAGAATTAGAGTTTGATTATACGAATCATACAAATTATTATTGAAACGGTGTGTTTTACAAAGTAAAATAATTTAAAAAAATCTTTTATATTCAGAAATCGTAAATCGTATTAGAAAGATAGTAAAGTATTAGGTACCTTTTTACTCAAATAAAGTTTGATTCAGACAGTCATAGAAACTATAATAACTAATATTTATAATTATTTATACCATATTGTTGCCTATGATACACGAAAAATGACTGCTAAAAATGTAATTAGTGAATAATACTTTCTCATATTATTTTGATATTGTTTATTAAAAAGGAGTAGGTAATGTTTACTGCACCTGGTGCTGTGGAAAATAAATAAATTTCGTATCATTACATAATCTTGGTATCATGATTGTTGTGATTACACTGTCGGTATAGATAACATATGACTACAACATTCCTAGAAATTATTTTAAAACATACATATGTACTTGTTTGATATGTAAACTTCCTGCAATTTTCGATGAAAATGTTTTAGTGCCACGGTTATTTAAGATTAAATACAATACTTCTATAATATTAAATTGCGAATGTGGAAAGATACACTTTTGTGAGGAAACGTAAATTCAAAATCTACTTGATATTCTGACAACCTGAAAAGGACCAATAATCAATGTCAATGCCGAGTTGAAGCGTTTTTTGCTCTCTTAAGCCCGTTTTAGACGATGCCAGTTTTGCCAAGAAATTAGATAGCAAATTAGCCGTCAGAAATTAGACATCGTGTAAAACATAAACTTTTTAAAAATTTACCAGGTAAATCTGATAGCAAAAATTTCTTGGAAAATGTTCTATTAATTCTATAGTAAATCGGCACATAGCACTTCTGCGCAACATGATTTGCTGCTGTCAAATAACGAATGAATAATTAGGACTTCAATATTGTTGTACTAATTAAAATTTGAAATAAAAGTAAGACACCACTTTCTCCGAGTGCTTCATAATTAGTTACAGCGGAAAATGATGCTATCCATAAGCCATTATAGCCAGTAGACTACCACAAATACCTGATAAGAAAATAACAAGGGAAGTGTAGCATCAAACTGTTCAACTTACATTCAAGGCAGAAAATGAATGTGTTATTTAAATATTTTAAAGCCTATTTGTTAGTATAGTATGGATCCTATTTAGGTTTTCTTCTTTTTTCTATAATTCGTGTACTTTCAATGTAGGTACTTTTCCCATAAAAAAAATCAAGAAAACTTCTACTTTCTGCTGCTCTAGTGGAAGACCTGTTTCCGCCCTGTTGAAAAAACCTTTCCAAATTGGTTTAGTTACAATTTCTGTCTACTTTTAACCATTTTTGTCGACTAAAAAGTTGTACCACACATGCTAGAGTAATTTTTTCAGCTTTTGAGGCACCTAAGTTAATTGCGTCTAGTCAGATCCGAAAGCATTTTGTTAAAATACTAAATGCATTTTCAACTAACTTTTGCGCTCTTGACAGCCTGTAATTAAACATTCTTCGGGTGTTGTTTGATCCAGGTTGATGACATGATTTCATGAACTTCTCGCTCAAAGGAAATCCATACATGCCGCTTATGCGCAAGAATATTTTAAAGTTTGCGTTGATTTCTTAAGAATTCGGACAAAAATGTGTAAAACATGATCCTGAATCCTTTTTTTTCAAATTTTCATGGATATATGATGTCTAATTTATGATGACATCGTCTAAAACGGGCTTTATAAGTAGTGTAATGTTACGTTGGGTTCTAAACAAAAAATATCAACCTGTACTTATCGAGCTGTTCACTTTATCTAAAAAATTGAAAGATTTAACTTTAAACTCTACAAGTACAAAAAATGAGTAGATGCAATACATATATTATTCTATTCAACATACATTTTTCTAAAAAAATGTCTAAACGAACCTGCGTTCCCTTTGATTTAGCTACTTAAATTTAACTTATGTATCTTAATCCAGATATGTTCTAACAACCAAGCAATTCCAAATACTGTTCCTGCAATATTTCTGTGATTGTCTCTTATGTTACATCCGGTTCTTGAGCTGAAGATGCCCTCCACAGAAAGGATGTATATACATATATAAACACCTGGATATTCAATCCGCACACTCCCTCTGTAATAGTTTTGGAGATGAAAACGTTTACTGTGAATTTAGAGAATTCACATTTCCAGAATTATTGTAGTATAAGTAATTTTACTCTTAGAATTACATATAAATTTTGTACTATGTATTTACATACTTTCCTGCCAATTATTTCAATAACAAACTTCTTAATCTCTATGGTGTTTTTCCATTATCCTTTTAAAATCCAATGAGATTATTGTGTGAAAATATCTTGTTACCAATGTCTATAATTCCTTGCACTAATAAAATTTTGATTTCCAGAGAAACTGGTTTTTAATTTCGCATTTACCGGATTTAAGCACAGATCACAACCTTATATCTCATTCCACATAATTTTACATTAAATTTTGAATAGAATAAATATATTAAAATTTGTAAGGATTTACGTTTTACCCGCTGTTACTGTTCGGGGATAGTATAATTTTCTAAAATAACTCCGTCCCAATTACATAATAATTAAGCCCCATAACATATGGTCAAAATAACTAACGAAATTGTCGCCATCTATACGCATGAGAATTGAAACGTCAAAATTAATATAGATCTCTGTGAACTGACTTGTTTAATATGATATAGCCATCTATGAATTTAATTAACAATTGTATAAAATATCATAATAGTACATAGTATGTATCTATGTGCAATATTCATCAGTGTACTAACAGTTCTGCTATGCCCATAAGCATCCTGAAAACGTTACATACGGCGTGGGCGAAAAGAAATATGTATGTACATATGCACATTTACCGAGCTCAGTTGTGAAAGCCCAGGAAATATCATTTTTAGACCGAAGTATGTATTTTAATTCATCATTACATAATTTTGACCTAAGATAGTGTTTTTAACTGCGTAAATACAATAAACCATGCATAACTTCAGTGTAAAAATAAGATCACGATGAAATTAAAACATCACTACAAGAAAAAAGAAATATGTACAATACATATATGCCTATTCTTTTGGAAACTACAATAGCTGGAGAGTTGATCAAATGGGGAATAAAGTCTACATACTTCTATACATAATATAAATGTACGTGTTATTCTTTGGTTGCAGCAAAATGTCACAACTTACTAGTGGGTATTTGCAAAAAGAAAAAACCATATATCTCTAATAATGGTTTCTTTAATATTTTATTGAGCTCGTATTACCATCACCACTAAGCTGAATTTGGCCAAAAGCTGAAAAGTCTGGAAAGAAATCTTCTAAAATAATTCTACGTTACTTTTTCTTATCAGACTAGTCATTTGAGAATTATGGAACAACCTTTTTGTAAGCCTATCCATAATTGGCTACTACTGTGTTACAAGAAGCCTAGTTTATCAGTTCCAACAATGTACCAGTTGATTTGGTTATTTATTAATAAATTAGTTGCAATTAGAATCATAACTGACTATAAGACATTACCATCCAGAACAGACTTGACATATACAATGGCCAGTCAAGAGGTTTATTTGAATAACACTTCAACTTTTGCTGATCCTCCCGCGTTCATTCTGACAATTGACAGCGAATACAGTTGATTGTAATTCGTTCGTTTAAAATAATAAATTATTACTATAAAAAACCCAAAGCACATCAATCCATAGATTAGTAAATACTTAATATGATGTTAATGAATGAAGCCACTTCAGTATCTAATTTGATTTCTACCGTAACTGTTCATATAACACGCGTTCATTGGAAAAGTTTGTGAAGTAACATATAACATAGTGAAAATATTTTTAAGTATCTTGTTAATTAAAACTAACGACATAACCTAAAAAGTAGTAAATATTTTGACAAATATTGAAACCGTTGTCTCTCAACAACAATACATTTAGAGTTTCATCATCATCCAACTGATTAATAAATGGTTCTGTTGTATCTTTGAGCATTTAACGTTCACTGACAAAATACTGGTCGGATGTATCGTCTTTGGCTTATCGTTCCCCAAACACCCATTTTCTCTGGATGTAGCAATTCCTCAATAATTGCATGTGGAGCTCCACTACTTCAAATTTTTGTATTTTGTGAATTTAAGCTTCACAAAACCATACTTTATCAGTAAAGGTGCATGACTCTTTGTAAAAGTTCTGCATTATTATTGTTCCTATTTATAAACCAATGACAAAATTGTAATTTACGCGGGTAATCAATTTCTAACAACTCTTGTAGTGCACTTGCAACTTGAACCCATAACACTTAATATAGCAATCCTGCAACGCCTCTAACCCATTAACACTTCTGTATACTAATTCTCAGCAGCATGTATTACTTTGTTTGTGTACATACTTTGTTACGCAAATAATTATTTTTTCCAAATTGAATTTATATCTTTGTCATTTTAATGAGCGATTTGTGTCGAGATGCTTTGTTCTGCTATAATTATATTATAGAGCAGTGTCATTATTATTATGTAATTAATAATGACCGCAATTAACCTTTTTGCGAAATAGGGACGAGTACCTATGAGGGATAACTCAAGGACAGGAAGCAGAAGCTCAGAGCAACCCTCTGGAAAAATCCTTCTGGTCTGAGACATTCCAAGGTATTCCTCAGAAACTTCAATAAGCAGAGGACTAGGACTTCGCTAGAATTAAGTATAAATAAACTACGTATACTTGTGAGTTTTCTCACAGGCCACCTTGGGGAACACATGACAAGGATAGGTTTGCATGGCTATTGCAGCAATTCGCGCCAGTTATTTTGGTAAAAATGTCATTGACGAAGGGGAATACTCTCCTTGAAATAATCACAGCTATTGCAGTTTATTAAAGCCCTTAGACTGAATGGGGAGCTGTAGTTGTGGGCAAATACCAACAACGTACAACTCATGTAGGGGGGGGGGGCACAATAGATCATTTGGTGGCAGTGTAACATCACCCTCAACTCAAATTTTAATTCTAACGGCCCCAATTAATAATTGGAAGATGAACTTTTCCAGCAAATTTTTGATTTCGAGTTTGTAGACATCACTACTCCTATATGCTCCTTTGATACTTGTCCTTTCTGAACATGGTTATCTGTGGCTTTCCAAATTTCATGGCAAATACGGACAGTGAACATCTCAAGTCGATCAACAGGCGCCGACATAATGACACCTTATAGTTAGTCGATTTACACAGCAATTAGCTATTCGGCATGAACTATTATTATTATCGATAGCCGTTTTGTTTCTAGACTGTCCTCTTGTTTCATCTATAGTCACAAGTTTAAAATTCTGAATCTTCTTGAAAACAGACACAGACAGGCCAAATGCTTTAATTATTGCTGCCGTTCCGCATTCAAGCATTTAAGACTTCATTTTACAATTTTTTCGATATCTACATCAACATAGATCCATTCGATAATAAACGCGTTAATATGAAATGTCTATTGTCTAACGCTCCTATTTATACGAGCTTGTCTATTCACATTAGAGATTTAAATGTCTAACGATAAGTAGTGGTGTTATAGGAGAGATGGCGGTTAAGACTTCAAAATCTTTTGAATTTGCCGAATCCGTTGAAAAAATTCTAGAGATAAACCCTACGGTGAGTTTTATTAGAAATATACCACTGTTTCCATTATTTGCTGATGTAGATTTTAAAATGAGATAGGTACCATTTTAATAAAGTAACTAAATGAATCTGACAATGTGGAATAATATACGTATAATATGTTTGTAAAATAAATCCTCCATAAAAAGTATTGAATCCGGGAAACAATAAAACACTCACAATCTTTGTTACGTGGTATAGAGCCGTTTAATCAAAAGTATTTATTTATTATTTATATTGAAACACTATAAATAACTGCATCATCATTAGTTTTTATTATTTATATCCCTTATTCGACTACCCATTTTCTATTTCGATTAAAATACTTATTTATACACAACGAATTCTGTTGTATTTAAATCTCCAAACACTTCTCTTAACCGGACGAAAAATTCGGAACAAATGGTGTCCGTCTAAAAAGATTATACCCACATCGTTTGAATTTAATTGAAACGAACCTAACAGCATACCACTTCAAAAAAATTTTCAAATAAACTATTTTCAAGATAATATATGAAAAAACGTTCTGTTTAAATACTCTATGGTATTCTTGCTTCTATATTTACTCCAATTTCCCATCCTTCACTATGTGTTTGATCTCATGTGTTGTTGCTTCGTCCTTTCCGTATCTGCAAATTATTATATCCACGTTTTCTCCTACCTCCCTCCCTACCTTTTAACCTTTTTGTTTCAATTATGGTTCTCGAGAGTTTTATTCAATCATATTATAGGATGTCCACAACCAATATGTTATTTTGTGTTAGTTTGTTATTTTGTTTTATGTAACATGGCTGGATCGATTTAAATGTAATATTTTTTAGTTGTAAACATGTCTCGCATTACATATAAAATATAGAAATATTTCTCTGGAATACGTATTTGCAATTACTTCGGATAATACAATTAAAAATAATTATACAGTTATAGTTATGTACTGTTTCTATGTCCACGAGTGCTAATTGAATTAATTTCATATAAAGAACCTATACGTTTAACAAACTCCGCATCAAGCTCTAAAATGATACAAGAACAAATATTAAACATTACTACTTACTCCTTTTTTATTTGTTACTGAAATTAATTCGAGTAGTACACTCGAATCATGTTATGTAAGTCAACCGAGCTGCAAATTTCTCTTCACAACATCCTGAATTTGTGCAGCCGTTACCAATCTAGTGCAAGTTCACGTATAAGGCTGTTGAACTCAACTATTATTGACTATCGGAATCCAGGTACGGTGGACCGCTATTGTTTTAGTTGTGTGCGGGTGGGTGTGTAATCATTTCACAACAAACTATAAATTTTATATCAAAGATATATTCTCCAGGCTCCTTAAAAGTCCAAACAAATTATTCATTATGTTTAGGTTTAATCATCATCATCATTGTACAATACACACGGCTGTACAACGAAATTAAAAATTATGAGACTGGAATTGCAAGTAAGTACCTAATAAGCTTGTAGACAAAACTTTTAAACAATTTTAAAAAAATACGAAGCGCCTCTGTAAGAAAAGATACTAAAGGAACAAGTAAAATAAAACTAATAATAAAAGAACAAAAAGTAAATTATAAACTAGATTACCAAATAAATTGACTACAGACAACCATCGAGAAACTTGAAGAAAGGCTATGAAGAAAACATTTAATACGTAAAGAAACCGTTTTTTTGTTTTTATGAATATTTACCATGAAATTATATTTCCTTTTTCACATGTTAGAACCAAACATATGCCATTCCGAAGTCGACGTACACTCATAGAATGTAAAGATTGGACAGTTTCCATATAACAACGTATTGAAAGTGTCCATTCTTTACTTTCCATGAGTGTGCATCAAATGTGTAACACGAATGCAGTGGAGCTCCTTTTGAATCAAGCATTTAATTATTGATTGTCGAAAGCGGAGAAAGTCACTAGCGCTCGAATCAATATGTTGTTGTGTGAATAAACCAATAATTTTGCGCATTTAATTTGCAAATAATTGACGTGTAGTGCTGTTTTTTCACCATGCGTTCATATATTTTCTTATACAAGCTTATCATAAAGTAAGTTATATATTTTAAATTATTATAACTTTTTAATAAATTAAATTAATAACAAAAAATAAAAGAAATATAATTGCCGAGAACGGGGATTTTACTGTATCTATGACAAACACCGCTGAATTACGTAGATTTCGAACGAGAATCGGTTTGAAAGAGTACCACAATTTGATTTGAACTTGCTACTATTAGTTTGTTTTGTGATAAAATAGCAACGAATGGATAGATAATTTAAAATATATCGCTCTTTGGAATTTTGTTTGTTTTTTTAAAAGCAAAATGACAAGTTTTTGTTTTCTATTATATGTACCTTATTCAATAAAACACAAAAATATTTCTTTGATGGTAGGTAAAAACTAAAATATTACAAAAATGAGACGGAGTTGGTGTACACAGAAATATATCAATTCTATTGTATGTAAATGTATTGGAAATTATAATAATTGTGTAATTTCTTATAACCTTTTAATATACATATATTGTGTATGTATGTATGTACATATAAAATCTATTTACAGTAAAACCTGTATAAACCGGAATCGCACGGTCGTGATCAAATTTTCCGGCTTGGACGGGATTCCGTTTTACCAAGGGTAGATTTAAAAAATATTGATAATTCATACAAAATTTAATGTGCAGTGTTGCTTTCTTTTCATATCGCCGTTACAACCACTCATCCATTCGTCTTTAATTTAGCTTTATTTTTTAAATTTTCATACTCATGCGTTTTTCAGCATTTAAATTGAATAAATGGTTGCTTTGGAGGAACTTTTTTTCTTCACTGCACTTAATTAAATCAATTTTAGCATTTAGCAATAAAGTATTCGTTTTTTGGTTTGCCATATTCAATTGCTTATGCTTTCACGGATACACTCCAACTTTACTACTTTATTTGTGTGTATACAGAAATCAGTTAACATATAAATATCCCAATTGCAAAAACGGACGTTATGTACAGGTTTCCGTAATAAACTGAGCCCGGCTTGAAAATTAAGGAAAAACGGCGGTCACCTAACTGCATCTAATACTTTTTGCCTAATGATAGCAGGTACATCTGTCTGTTTGGGAATATGTAATTCCCCGAATTTTGTCTGAAAATATCATGCGAAATTTTCGTCAATAGCATATATGTAAAGCCGTTTAACCGCTGACGTAGAAATCTTGCCATATCAGATTGTAGGAATTAATAATTTTTATACAAGTTCCGTTATATAGAGGTTTTCTTATGTTTTATATGTATGTGTGTATTTTCCGTTTCCACGTTAGACAGGTTCCGGTATATACAGGTTTTTTTTACATGTCCGTCTCATAAGGCTAAGTCGGGACTGAATAATTTTTCCGTTCTAGACAGGATTCCGCTATATACAGTGTCCGTTATAGACAGGTTTCACTGTATATGTAAACTCAGCAACGCTTGTTATAACTGCGTATCTCAGTTATAAGAAGTTACAAACATTAATTCAATGCTTGTACGAAGAGCATCTACGTATAGCAACAGGACTAAGAAATAATAAAAAAAGTTCCTATACACACATGACCGATTGCTTGTTGGTTTCAAATCACAAACTGTTTTTATATTGTTCTTGTATTTTACTTTTACCTAGGCAATAAAAAATATTTTTTCATGAAACAAAATATTTGGTAAATGTGAAAGCAATATTAACTTAGTTTATTGGAAGTTTTCATTCAAAATCGTGCGCTATACTTTTGTAGAATACAGGAACATTATCATGTGTTAGGGGCAAAGCTCTTCCGAAGCTCAACGCATCTATCAAGAAAGATACCCATTAAGGCATGTTACTAATGTTACCTACCATTTATTGACGTCCATAGGCGTTTGGAGGAAGATGGATGCTTTAACCAATGAATTTGGGGTTGACAGAACTCGTCGTACTGCAAATGAAGAAGATATTTGCAAATAGTAGAAAACAATCCTAGAATAAGCACCGGAAGAATAAGTGTAGCTGTAGCAAATATCAAGCGTGCATCTATTAGGAAAGCCCTCAAAGAACAACTTCTTCATCCATTTCATTTCCAAAAAATCCATCACCTATTGGAACAGGATTTTCTATTGCGTTTGCAATTCTGCGAGCGGTTGCAAAATAAAGTGCAAAACTTTCTGATATCAATTTTGTTTACCGATGAAGCAGGTTTCAGTCGCAATGGCATTTTGAATATTGTGTCTGTGTATTCAGGAGCAAGGTCACCAATTTGCACACCTTATGCAGAATTAATATCTATCTTATATTTTTTTAATGTTGTTTTGTTTAATAAAAGCCTTTTGACTTCAAGAGCTTGTAACTTGAAAATGAAAAGCAATCGCACATGTGTGTATAGGAACTTTTTTTGTTATTTCTTGGTTCGCTATCACATCTTGCTATGCATTGTGCTATGCATTGTACTTTTTTCTATGTCACCGTGTATTATTTAGAATTTTATGCAAATCTCATTTTCCTTTAAGCATGTATAACTGTTTCATTTGCTCGCTAGAAATTATTGCAAAATCCTAACCTACTAACAATTGAATAAAATGCAAAAACTATTACGAACGCCGCGGCGGTTGCCGACAACCAACAAGGATCTATACTCTATATGTAAAAAAGTTGAAGTATTACAAGAAAATTATATTTAATTGTGTTTCTATACTTTCGATTAAAACTTAGTTTTGTAATGCAATTAGAAACCTTGGTAATATAGGTACATCAAACAATCATAAACAAAAATTATGTGCCACATATTCTTTGTGACTGCAAATACAGCATGTCGTAACTATTTATGTAGAAATAGGAATAAATTAGTGATGGATTCTAATATTTGCCTTTATAACGCATGCATACCTATAATATACATTACCTTGATAAAAATTAAGGAACTACTTGTTTATTAAAAATTCAATTGCTGTTAAAGAGTGAAGAATACAACATGAATACATGATATGGGAATAGTAGTATACATATGTAGGTATATTGTATATAAAAAAAAGGTAACAGCAAATGTAAATACAGCAACACAACTACCGTTAGGTCTTAAATTAAATGAGCATTCGCACCTAACTACAAACTAGTTAATGATCAGTGACGGATATACTACATACGTCTGTGTTACAAGTTCATATGTTATTTGCATCGTCCATTTTATGTTCTATTTCTCCCATCATATAAGTAATTCTGAATAGTGGGACCTTCCCACGATATTTTTTGCTATTGACATATAATTATTTCGAGTTAATCACGATTTTTAATTACATCAGGTAAGCGTAGCATTGCAACTAAAAGTTCTAAACATATTTTTCCAGGTTTGAGTAATATATAATTAAATTATGGACGGTAATACATTCTGTAGGTAACTACAATACTAGCAGCTATGTAGAGTAATATATGTTAAAAAATGTACGCAAGTCAGAAAATGTTCAGGTTACAGGTTTCGGCTTAGTAAAGAATGCTACAAATTACAAATTAGCAAAATTAATGAAACCTGTGATTATTTAAATCGAACTTGTGCGTTCCATGGTTAAAGATTAAATTTACACATATAACTTGAAAAGAGTATAAAGTAACTAAACAAAGGTATTACATCAAGTTACGAGATTAAGATACTTGTATCGTCTAAATAAGTGCATAAACAAAAAAGGCATTTACAGTCTGTTTAAAATAAGCATTGACATCACCACAACGTGTTGAAGCCTGATAACAGGAAACTACTTTATGCAGGGGGAAAGGGATGCATTGCACTACTACGCCTTCTTATTACAATAAATTGCAGTAATATTTCGAATATCCGTGTGTGCATCCCCTTTTGACGATGATGCTGCATACGCTCAGCGATTGTAAGCGATATTCCTATGTTCCCATCCGAAAGGACTTAATATGTCTGTTACGTAGGGGGCTACATACATATATGAAAAAGTCAAAACAGTTTGTGCATAATTTGCTAAAACAGTTCCGGTAGCCCAAAACTGTCAATGACCTTCCGAAACGCGGAAAAAATCGCAAAACGTCTAAAAATGAGGATACATTGATTATTTTAAGGTTTACGGAGGAAAAGGTCATATTATATTACGTAAAGGGCAGGCAACATTGAAGAAAAAGAGTCTAGATGTGCCTATTGGAACTTTCCGGGCTCGTTTACCTACTTGAAAATACCAGCAAATATCGAATCATTATCAAGAAACGGCTGCTACTTGAAACGCTGTCTGAACAAGAGACCATCTAGGTGATAGAAAACATTCACCGCGATTGGCATCAAGTACTGTTAAGGAATGAATCTTCTTTTTGGGCACGAACTTTCATATCTAAAGTCTAGTCTAGTTCCACTGATACAGTTATTTAAAAGACTGTAAAATATGCGATAAAGGCCACACTCTTGAGGTTATTTTTCCACGAAGGACTTTGGTCGGTTGTGTATGTTTACATATAACCTTAAGGTGGAAAAAATGATTAAAATTTATGAAAAGCATTTGATTCCATTTGCAGAGAAGTGGTTTGAGTCAAATAAAGAAGGTCGGATCTTACAAGAAGACAATGACCCGAAACAATGGAAGTCGTCGTTGCATCTCGTGGAAACTCGAAAATGGTATTACTTAATGTCTTGCCAATCCAATTGAATATGTTTGGGTGTATACAAAACTAACATTTCGCAGAAAAAGGGCACAATCTCAAGCAACTTGTTCGAGAGATAAGGTCGTTATGGAAGTTTCTACCTACAGAATACATCGTGCGTCTAGTAGCAAGCATGATTAGGCAAGGCCAAAGGATTATAAACAACGACTGCGATTAGGCGTCATGCTGACAACATTGCGTCATAGATTAGACTATAGTAAAGGTGATTTGAATTCTTTATTACGGTTGAATAAATATTTTTTAAATAATAGTGTCCACGTTTATACTAAACAGACTGTAATAAATAACTTCAGTGGGCAAATAAAAATAATTCCTCCTTCCTCTAGCAATTCCTCCACCTCTATCTCGCATTAAACACATGTGGACTACACAGATGTAGACATATGTAGGTAGGTATATGGAAGTATGTATGTGTTAAGAGAATACACAGGATGTGTCGTACTACTTTAAGAAATACACATACATGTGTTGATAGAACGAAGTAACAGTTTTAAAGTTCATGTAGGAGTACAGGGAACACCATGTTTGTGGAACATAAGGGGAGCATGTAAAAAAATAATCAAGCATGACAAGCCATCTTTATAGAAAATCAGGACAATATTCCAGATAGCACAAGATATCCATCGATATCCGCTTTTTGTCAAAAAGAAGTCATAACGTTCGTGAATGTAAAAGGGGCATTCCATGAACGTTCGCTACTCTACAGGGTGTCACAGAATAACTATTCCTAATTTTCAGAAATGATAGAGGACACTTAAATAAACATTTTTTATTTATAAACTAGTGTCCGAAAATGTCTCGTTGTCAACATAAAACTTGTAAAAATGGTTCGAAGTTACGACCACCATTTTCAATACACAAGTTGTAACGATGTGTAATCGACCGCCGAATTCTTCGAAATAACTGCGGACGTTCACGAATTTCATCAAATGCCAGAATAATTCGAGCTACTAACTCTTCTTCTGTATTAACAGGTGTCTCATAAACCAGTAATTTAATATGATCCCAAATACAAAAATCAAGTGGAGTCATATTTGGTGAATGTGCTGGCCAAGAAATCGATCCCCCTCTTCCAATCCATCCATTTGGAAATTGTGCATTTAAATAATTTCGGCAATTTCGTCCAAAGTGTGCTGGTGCACCATCATGTTGGGGTGGGACATCCTCAAACAATTCTGGTAGAGTATGTTCCAGAAAAATCCTATACACACGACAATCGCACCGTGCAGGCAGTAAATATGGCCCCACTACATATAATTGTCAACAATGCCAGCCCAAATATTAACAGAAAACTTCCATTGATTACGTAACCTCTGAACGGCGTGAGAATTTTCGTTGCTCCAAATGTGACTATTGCGTGTATTAAAATAGCCATCTCTTCTAAAACATGCCTCGTCTGTCCATAATACATAGAAAATCTGGGTTCGTCGTTAATTTAATTCGAGTACCGTTCGGCAAATTGAACTCTGTTGGGATAATCATCTGCAATTAACAATTGCACTTTTTGAATGTGAAACGGATGCTTCTGGTATTCCTTTAATACCCTCCATACAGATGTGCGGCTTGTATGCATCGCATGGGCAATGGCACGAGTGCTTGTTTTCGGGTTATTTTCAAAGTGTTGCAAAACTTGGTCTTCAAAGTCAACATTTCAGACAGTACGATTGGCTCCCGAATCTGTTTTCTTTACTTTGACGTTACCAGTATCTCGAAGACGCTGATCTAATCTTGAAAATGCTGTATGACAGGGAAGGTGACGCTGAGGATGCTGCTTCGCATAAATGCGTCTTGCTTCGTTAGCATTACCGTTAGCTGCTAACACTAATGCAAAATGACAATTAAACACACTTATTACAATAAAGATTAATTGGTGACATACGCTAAATAACAACTCCGAAAATACCTACTTATTGTTTTTCATAGCTTGCTCTGATGTTTTTCATAGGTTGCTGTGATTCTGCTTTATTTCATTTTATCGCGATACTGAAATATTTCCGGACACTAGTTTATAAATAAAAAAATGTTTATTTAAGTGTCCTCTATCATTTCTAAAAATTAGGAATAGCTATTCTGTGACACCCTGTATATCCATAAAATATCCGTAACCAAGTAAGCGATTCATTC
>SMLS01073354.1:0-22183 GCA_004785975.1 Popillia japonica | reverse complement strand
TCAAAACGACCGGTATAATAATCACTATACATTGCAGACGAAAACTTATTTACATACGTACTACATTAGGAGACTGCATCGAGTTTGTGTGAACAATTTTCGGATTTGTCATGCTTTGAAATGGTAAACCACGTCTTCGAAGGTACTCTCATTAAAAACCTACGAATCAAAATAGATTCATAATTATCAGAGATTTTTCGTCTCCTGTGTGGAGTCCAATAGGCACTTTGAAGTAGTAGTTAGTCCCACTTATCCCAATGCCTGTGCCCATTCCTTTTATTCTCGAGCCGTCCGTGTACCACCAAGATTCCTATTTTTGAGTTGAGGCTCATTGGATGCCAACTTATTACTTACAGCTTTTGAAGACCACTTTGTAAAATTAGTCAAAATTGTATAGCATATGTTTCGTCATATGTGTTTCGCAATGTCAATCAGGAGATTGTTATTGAGATCTAGAAGGATTTTAAGATGTTCTCTAATGTTCCCAGGTTTTAGTGGCTTAAGTCCACTAAAAGATATAGTTTGTTTGTGGATGTAAATGTGTAGAAGCGTTATTCTCAGCCGGATTTCTAGGGCTGCAGTAGGACAGATCCGCATCACTCCTGTGATGTTTAGGCCGGTAAATCTCTTGATTTGTTAAAGATACTGGTGTACAATTTTTGTGTTGTTTTTGGTCACGAAACCAAAACAGCATACATAATGATGGGTCTTATAATTGCCATGCATGTATAGGATCATTTAAGATGTGAGACCCCAGCACTTACCAAGCAGACTTCGCCATACTAGCGATACCTTTACGGCCTTTTTCTGTAAGTAGTTCATATAGGAGTCTCAAAACAGTTTATGCGTAGGCTCTGATTTTGACCCCAACTATGCGCGAGAGCTCTGGACTCTCTTTGTATAAATTGTGATATGGTGTGATTATGTTTATCACGGATCATGATTAATTATTAGTTAAGTTTCTTATGAGATCAGCACCAACTAGAGACTCAAATAATACTTAACTGTTTTAGCAGGACTAAAAACTGATGACAATAGTTATCCTTTTAAGTGAGGAGGGGGAGAGGGGGCGGGGAAGGTTGATGCCGGTAAACAACAGCTGTGAGAGAGAAGCTATTGTCATCACGTTTTAGTAGTGCTAAAAGAGTTAAAAATTTATCTTAACTTGTTTTCGATACCTGTCATAGTTTTGAAGCTGTTACTGTGAATAGCGAAGGGTAGTGTTGATAGAGCGCCCTATCCCCTAAAAGCGGACGATTTAGCAGCTAAGAAAATTACTGTTGTTCTTAGAATATATCAATCTATAAACCCATCAAATTTTACTATATCGGTCACCACCACTTCTTGTTTTTGAATCTTACTTTAAACAATCACAAGTTTAACTACGGGTATTTTCTTCTCTTTGACAAAATTTGACTTTAACTACAATAGCTGAATAGCTTCATATATATATCAGCAGTGCAGGCCTAGTGGTCCTTAGCTGTGAGATCTTTCACTCTTCTTTTCCACTTCTCTCTATCCTTCAACTCGCTTTGTTAGTTCGTTAGTCCCACTGACCTCAAGTCCCAATGGTCTTATCCAGCCATTTTCTACGCGGTATTTCTCTTCTCTTTTTTTCTCCTGCACCGACCTTTAACATTCCTTTCACCTATCTGTCCTCCGTCATCCTAACTATATGCCCCAGCAATCGCACTCTTTGCATTTTAACTACTTGGGTGATACTTGACTGTTTGTATAATTCTGTTACTTCTTTGTTTGTTCTTCTTCTGAAGCCTTCGCCTTCTTTGACCGCTCCGTATATCTTTCTGAGTATTCTCCGCTCCTATATTTCTAATTTACTCTGTTCTTATTCGTAGTCTAGGCTTTACAGGCGTATGTAACTGTCGGTCTTATTATTGTCTGATATACTCTTATTTTTGCTGCTTTCGATATATCTTTCGATTTTAACACCTTTGTTAACATTCCTGCCGCTCTGCTTCCTTTTGCTATTCTTTGATCTAGCCATAAGCACTATATCGTCAGCATACGCCAGGCACTGGTACATCCATATACATATGTATTAGACCCCTGGTTGTTATCTCGCTAAGGATAATTTCCTGAACTAGTTGAAGGGCGTTGTGGATATAGGATCTGCTTGTCGCAACCCTTTTTCTATCATGAATTTTCTAGATGCTCCTCCTTCCAATGCTATCTTTCTCTGGGTTTTTCTCAGCGTCATTCGTACCAACATCCTCAACTTTTTTGGTATTAATATAATAGTTTTACTAGTTATTACTACTTATTAATTATCTAGCCGACTTTTAAGAATTTTTGCTAAAACTTTATATGCTACGTCGAAGAGAGCTATTCCGCGGTAACTCGTACAATCTTCTTTATCACCATTTTTATGTATAGATATGATCAGTGCTTTATTCCAGTTTTCAGGAACTTTTTCTTTTCCCGAATTTGTGCTACTTGTCTCCATATTCTTCCAATGATCGCTTAGCCTCCTAGTTATAACATTTCTGCAGAGATGTTATTTTGTTCTGCGGATTTATTGCTTTTTAGCTGTTGCTTACCTGGATAGCTATACACGTTTTTATGTGACAATGAGAGGTTGATTACTCGTACGCCTATGTATAGTTCGTTTCGCCGTATTCAAAGATTTGGCACGTTTCAATCTTTGTTGTTGCATTATACATAAATATCAAATAGCAACTTACGTATAGTTATTTGAGAATATTGAACGTTTTTGGGGTATTAAGCCTGCGTTTCATATTGCTCCATGTTTAAACATATTATTGGAACTTTTCAATTTTTACAATTTTGCTATCGTTTTTTATGTGCCTAAGTTTAATATTCTTGGAAAAAAACGTGTATTATGATAAAAAAGTGCCTGAGTATAGTGGACTTTCACGATATACTATGCACATCGGTGTGTAATATAGACAAAATGCGAATGGAATGAATATTCGTTCGTTTCCTTTCGTCAATAATGCTTTTTGAGATCAAATTATAATAAAATACCCGAAATAAGCCGAACAGCTTAAAAGGATGGTAAAACAATGCAACACAGTATCTATTTCCGTGTTCATAAAAACTATACTCGATTAATATTTATAGCAGTTGACTTTAATAGTAAACGACGATTTGCTATTAAAGTAAATTACCCAACGAAAGCAACCCGTATACATTTTTATTGTTCGCATCACCTGCTCTAGGTGCGCTGTACGCATGCAAGTACATACGCAGCATCCTTTTTCAAAAATATACTTTCAATTATATGTTCAGTATGTAGCAGCTGCTTCTCATAGAAGCTGTGATAGTAGCTTTAAGTTTATAGTCTTAACATGAACACTAACTATACTGTTGTTTCAGGTACTTAATAATTTAACATTTTAAACTAAATAGGTTTTTCAATGCCATATTTGATGTGTGTATTTCATATGAAAACATTTTATCTACATACATATGTATATTAGTGTTATTGTACTGTACGGTGCAATGATTAATAAAACATAGAGGATATTTAAAAATTCTTTACTTACTTTGTTACTTTCTAATCTAAGCCGAGTTTTCTATTTTAGCTAACTATTTAGAATGCAGTACAATTCCAATTAATTAAATATATTTTCTAACAATAGGGATGTACTGAAGTAAAACATTCATTAGAGTTAGAAATCTGATAACTTCCTTTGGGTTTTCGAATTAGAAGTACATGCAGGAATTTTTATGTTGGCGATTTGAAATCTGATTTAATACCGGTTGTCTATTTTCAACGTGTTTCGTAGTCTTATTTCTATATAATAATCATTAATCATTGTATTCAATCAATGCATTAGTCAGTAGAAGAAATTTGTTTGTAATTCCATAAATTTTGAGTATATTACGATTATAATTATTACAAGAAATATAGATCTCTTAGTTATTATTTCAGTAGATTGCTAAATAATTTAAGATTTCCATCAAGATTTATATTTGCAACATCTATTCAATATTTAGGTTATAAAAAAGAACACAATTAATATCACTGGAACTTTGACGCGTATTTAATTGGCCATACAAACTTCGAATTTCTATATTCTTTGATTTTCAAATAGTAGTAATGTAGTAATTTCTTTTATATTACGAGATAAACAAGTTCTTCTATCTGGAGTCCACTACAGAAAATTATGTCGAGAAAATCCTAAATTTTATCACTCAATTTGGCCCGCTTCACAAAAAAGCATGAACCAACGTATTAACTATTCGATATCAGAAGTAGGAACAATTATATCGTAGAATCATATCGGGCGGGTGTTACGCAACTCAAGTATAGAAATTATAAAATTGTAGAATCATTTGTCGGGAAAGTGCAATCTTTAAGCCGCATAAATATAAATAGATATTCAAAGAATTTTATATAACACCTTTTATAACATTATGATTTACAGCAGTTTTCTCAAGAGCGTGTACTGGATAACGGTATTGAAGAATGACTTAAGAAAGACACTTTTTTATTAAAAAACTATGTAGATAAATATATGTATATACACTACGTTCACTACTAACAGTCCAGTCTCCATTATTTTCCAAAATAGCTTACACCGTCTAGGCATGCTCTCCACCAGTTTTCTTGCATGTTCTGCTGGTAGTGATCTCTATATCTGCCTGAGTTTTCGACACTGGACTTGTAATTAAACATGTTAGGCGTTTCTCGAAGTTGGTTTTTTATTAGTGCCCAAACATTTTCAATGGGGTTCCCATCGGACAGCCAGTCTAATACTTGTACCCCATTTTCTGTCTTCAAAGATACACATCAGTTTTGAATCGTTATCCTCTTGTAATAACCAAAGCGACGGATCATCACCAAATCACTTCCTTGCAGATGGTAATAGACATTTTTTATAAATTTGCGTCATTCCTTGAGCGTTTAAATTAGCCGTAAAAATGTGCAATTTGCCAAACCCAAACGCACTAAAACAACCCCAAACATCTTTAATGGGTAGGTACTTAATATCTTCGACGATTCGTTTGAGAATAATACATTCTGCCAATCGCGTGTCATATTCTCGCACGCCCACAGTAGACGTTCTCCAACGTGTTGTTCTTTCAAAAGTGGTTTCATTTGAACCTGTCGCCACTGAATGTTATTTTCATGTAATCGTCGACGGATTGTTGCTATGCTAACACTAATACTACGTTTAGCTAATCGCTGTTGGGCTTGCTTTAATATTAACGTTGGATTTTTTTTCGAAAATGTTTATTATTGCTAGATCCATGCGATTAACGGCCACGCGCTTTCTCCCACATTCTGGAAAATTGTCCACGCTTTTACTTGCTTTATAACAAGCAACCCACTTATCTACAAATGCCTGTGACCGATGCAAATAGTTTGCGGCTGCTTGCAACATTTTGGGCGCTATAGGGGGCGAACACAAAAATAGTGCCTCTAGTCTCTTAATATATGGTAAACTGATTTTACTTTGTGACCTGTTCTTACAAATACGCGAATAAAACTGATTTGAAACTGCCTAGTGTAGCTAGTAAACATAATTGTTTACGAAAGAGACCTACTTTTCTGAGAAGTATCGTGTAAGTAGGTATTTATGCCATTTACGCTTTAATGAAAACAACTGTATAGCATTAACTTGCTCTCGTTAGATAGCTTCACTACCCAAAACGATTGCTCCAGCTAAGTTACACCAATAAATGCATGTCTGTTCAGGCACCATTTTTTATGAACGACGTTAAAATCTTAGTACCAGATGATACAATCTACCACCATAAGAGTTTTGGTAGTAATTTATTATATTTAATTACGTAATGGTGGAATCATCTTTAATTAATTTAGTTCATAATAGTTAAGTTACATGCTCGGTGGCTTAACGAGTAAGATCTGTCGGTGTCTGATTGTGAGGGAATCAGAGTTCAGAAACCCAGCATTTTCTGTATGGCAATTATCGCGCACCGGCCCATCATCCCGTCGAGTACCATTCTTTGCTGAGAAATAATTATCAACGCAATTGCAAACATTGTAACTAGGCTTACAAAACCTACTATACAGGGTGTGTATAAAGTATTGCACCAAATGGGGTCACGTAGAAACGGTTTGACAGTTAGGTTTGAGATTTAGTGGGATTAAATCATAGATAAATATCCACGCTTTGAAGTGTGTTTCATTTGTTTTATGAGGCTGGTGTTTGTCTAAAAGAGCCATCCTGATTTTTTTTTAAACGGCGACCATTTAATTTAGTGTAATTTACTAATTTATTTAGAAATACTTCTTGACAGTATCCAAGTCTATTAACAAAAGCTTCCAACGCATTTTACAAGTATACTGAAGGAATGTTTGTGACCGCAATTTTAATAGGAGCTTGCTGACCGAAATGTAGTAGAGCACCATCTTGTTGATAGCAGACGTCTGGGTGCAAGTATTTCCGATTTATTGGATTCGGCATAATCTGTTCTGGTTATTTGTATTTATGTAGTACCTACTCATAAAGATAATTTTTTTATGTGAAAAGAAATGCCCCAGTGCATGTATGCGAAGCTAAGAAAAATATTATAACCTTTTATTAGTAATAATAATAATAATAATAATAATAGTGGAAGGGAAGTACTCCACCGTACTACGTAGGCAATAGTGCTCAAATACTCAGGTATGCGGACTGACAGACCGCATACCTGGTGTATTTGAGCACTATTGCCAATAATAATAATATATTTCTCCAGATAAGACGTAGATACGCATAGGAGGCGTCAGTTACAATGACAGATAAGTGTATAAATAACAAACATAACATAATCACAGTACCTACAAACTAAAATATTCGTTTAACGAATAAACACAATTTTCTACTAGCAAGCATTTCAATGATTTCTTAAAGGCATTAATATTGTGAATAGTTTTGATATCTTGCGGCAAAGCATTAAATATCTGGATGGCACAATATTTTGCGTTCTTTTCATACTTTGATGTATTGTGGATCGGTATACTAAAATCATTGCACTTCCGAGTACTATACCGGTGATATAAAGAATTCCTTTCGGAAGCGTTATTGAATATATAAATTGCAAATGAATATATGTAAATACTAGTAAATGTTAGTAACCTATGTATGTTCAACAAATGCACTTCGACAACTATCTCAAGGTTTCATGATATAGGGGAACTTTACATAAAATGGGATACTGTGGTAAAACGGGATACCCTAATTATTTTTGCAGTACATACAGTAGCATCTGTTGCGTAATTGATCTAATACTTCCTATCAGTGTATGAGTAATCTCCAGCAGTTTGACCAAATACGTAATTGGTGTAACGCCGTTAAGTGGGTTTTTAACATATTTCTTGTAGAAACTTAGATCTACAAACATAAGCTTTTTGTCTTTATGGTCAATAGGATGACGGCGATAAGTTTTTTACCAGTTGGTAGCACATAAACGACCACATAATAAATAAAATTTTAAAATTATATTCTTATATGGAAAACGTGAAGCACTGTTTGTTTACATGTTAATGTATTGATAAAATAAGAGACATGTGCTTCTATAACGAGATGTATCCCATCCTGTGTGCTTTTATTGTGAAGTAGATTTTCAAAGCAGGAAACCTGGTGGTCAAAGATGGGTCCACGAAGCTTATGCGGAGTGTAAGACAATGAGGCCAGTTATTTCATATGTAATAAGTGCTTTGGAAATACAATCCCATTTTAGAAACAGTACTGATCCCGTTTTAGATACATATGTTCCTAAAATGGGAAATTTGACTCGCGCAAGAAATAATTTTTTTTTGTTTTTTGTCTAATACTTTCATATGTTATGTTTATTTTTTGAATAAAGTTATGTTAGCTATATTCATCCTGAGGGTTGTCCGGTATTTTGTATTTGTACTTATTTTTGAAACCGGGTCCAAACCTTAAGTATCCCATTTTAGGTAAACTTCCCCTACATCAGTCTATTACAATGACTAGATATTATACCACTATTCTCATGTGTCGATTTGCTTGTATTCTGATAAAATGAGACAACTAAAAATTGAGTTCTTGTAGATAAATTACATATTCGTCTTTAAATAAATTTATGTTGATGGTAGGTTTGATATAACGTAACTGACTAACCATATATTGTAATAGCACATTTATAAAATAATGTGAATAAGGTTTAAATTAAGCGATAGTACATATATAATATAATGCTGTTATAAATGCTCTTTTCAGTATAGAGTTGTCTAATTGCAAACTTACTAGTGCATATATGGTTTTATACTACCTTTTTGCATTTCGTAACTTAATGCAGACAGGCTAGAATTGCATTGCTAGTTTAGGATAAATTTTGCAATCGCTACAAAACATTGTCGTCATTTATTTTCTATTGTATTAAAAAAATAATACATATTCATATAACCTCCCTACTTCTGAAAATAAGCAACAATATAAGGCTGTAATGTGGCAGTCTTGAGATAAACGTAAACAACTTCTCATTGCCGTCAAGCAAATGTAATGTGATGATTTCAATTTTTGCTTCTATTGTAAACGCAGTCTCAACGGTGCAAGCTGTCAAAAAATGTATAAGACCTTTTTTGGAGAGCATGGCATTTTCTACCAAAAACGGCCCCGAGAGTTATTCTATTTCCAAAGGTGTCATAAGTGCTGATTTTACCGGTTTGGCTATTCTAGCATTGCTGTACATATAAGTATTACTTTCATACAATGACATCATAAAGTATGAAATATTATTAATAAGGAAGGTATTTTTATTTTTCTTACAAATACGAGAACATGTATAGTGATTATTATACCGGTCGTTTTGAGTCATAGGATATTTAAAGCGGGGAGGAGGTGAACTCCCCACCAATATTGTAGAGTACACCGTTGATAGACTCATACGCGTCCCCACTTCTTAGCGAATTTTCATATGTATATAAATATTGGCGTGTTTTACAGGCGCGTAGCGCAGGGCCTAGTGTGCTCGCGTCATAGTCCGGCAGTACTGGGTTCGAACCCCGGTATACTCTTTGTGAATTTAGTTTTCTGTAGTTTTCCAAATTCCACGCCAAATGCGGAAAGACAACATCCTAAGTCGGTCTACAGCCGCAGGCGTAATAATAACTCATGGCCAGCCGATGCCCCCCGTAATTGGCGCAAGCTGTTGGGGAATGTGAAGACATAAATTATTATTATTATTATAAATATATATTTTGAACAAATACTTTGAATTTTCATACGTGTCAGGATAAAGCTAAAATTGTGTACTAAGTGTTGCAGTTAGTTGTATACTTCTTTCAATTAGCTATATATTAACTTGTTTCGTTGAGTTTTCCTGAAATACTATAAGTTCAGTTTTATAAAGGCTGTACACTACAAATTTATTTAAACGTTACGGGAATGCATTGGAGATACCAAACAAACATTCCGTCAATTTTCCTTTCTCTCAATGAGTACGGCAAATACTTACATACATATATGTATATTATAATGGAAGATAATATCCTGCTGGAAATAATTGACGAGCACACCCGGTATAATCTGAACGCGTGGTTCTAATGCAATGAAATTTGGTTCAAAGGCAGTACTAAACTAGTATAACTTACCTTCGACGGAGAGTCCCATAACACCGATGGGACAGAGATGTATCAATAGCGTTGTGTGGCAGCGTGAGGGATGGCCAACCATGCCTCCTTAAATTTTACGCTTGTATATTTACGCGTTCAGATTCTACAGAGAGTGCTCGTCAATTATTTACAGCAGTGTATAACAGTATACTTGAACGTATAAGTATGGAGATATATTGGTCAAATATTGTAAAGTAGCTTTAAAATGTCATTTAAATGAATCATTTATTATGGACTTGTAGTGTTCTTAGAAGATAAAAAATAGATAGCTATCGTTAGTTACATATGTATATATTTTTACATTACGAAACAAAATTAACATATAAGGCGTTTATTATAGTCTGTAACATAAGAATATTAATTTTCTACAATGCCGCTTTTGAACTATTTCATAATAATTTCTCGTATAGGAGACGATTACCTAAAATGCTGCGTACTATACAGTAGTAGTACAGTTATTTAGTTACGACACCATACCGATCGCTAACTCAAGATGCAGCAGCTGATTTTAATATATGCGGCACCTTGTAACTAAAGTCAGATGACTTTATGTATAATTTTGAAGACACCTGCAGACGATCTTAACCGTGTCTCTTATGTATTTCCTATGAAAAATAATTAGGCAGGCAAAACAGGTGGGAGATTATCCTTTCTCGGCGATATATTAATAAGTTCATTTCCTTTAACCTTTAACATCAGCTGTAATAAAGCGGTATGTGTGAAAATATGTTTATCGTTAATTAAATCAATTCTAGTAATTTTGTCATTTGACAGGTTTTATTACTCTGTTTCGGAAGTTATACAAATTATGTACATACTTCGTAAAAAACATTTATCATTGCGAAAAAGTATATTATTATAAAGTTTAACCGGAAGACATTGCAATGATAAACGATATATTTCGCTTAGGAGACGAAGATTTATTATGACAATTAAGAACTTCGAGCTTCATAAAATGTTTTAAAGTTTTGGAGCTTATCTTTAAAGTTGCAGATATTAAGGGCGTTCTTAATGTTACGTCACTGAAAAAGATTTTGTTACGTCAGTGAAAAAGATTTTTTAATGATTATAAATGCATGCAACAGCTTTTAAAAAGTAGCACTTAAGCAACTGTTTTTAAAAATAAGTCGAACTAGTTACACGGTATTTTATAGAGGCGGTCGACCAGCATAAACAAATGCTAATTTTAGATTTTCAAGATAATTATAGAATAATATATTATGTTTGGTTAATTTACTTACTGTAATCATAAAAATGCAATTGCAATTGCTTTCATTCAAAGTTAATACTATTTTAAAATGAAATTCTGTACTTCTATGCAACAGCGTTGGTTATTATTATATATTGACATACAATTTAAAATTATTGCAACAAATGCAAAAGAAGCTGCTATGAAAACAATGCTATCATATAATTGGTCATATAATTTAGCAGTGGACTTTCGTCACAAATGTTTATTCAAAATATTCTTGAAACTACAAATTTCTGTATGTATGTTAGGGAATTTTAATAGCCAAACAGAATCTGACAGCAGGAGGAGTGTCAAATAAACGTATTGGGTCACTTTTCAAATAGAATCCTTACAAGGACATATACCTAAATGATATTATAAGTAAATTCCTTTCAATTAAACGAGAATTTCATGAGGCTTCACGTACTTCATTACTTT
This sequence comes from Popillia japonica, assembly GCA_004785975.1. Taxonomy (NCBI): domain Eukaryota; kingdom Metazoa; phylum Arthropoda; class Insecta; order Coleoptera; family Scarabaeidae; genus Popillia; species Popillia japonica. Next base: position 10,940 of record SMLS01073354.1, on the reverse strand, counting down.
ACATTTTTTTTATTAAGACGTTTGGCAAACTCTTAGCTATGTAGTATATTTTTTCTTCATATAGTCTTATGTTATGGAATGCTAGCATAAAGAAATGAATCACATTCATAGTTCCAGACATTTCTAAAGTAGCAACATGTAATAAATCTTATTCATTTGGTTTAGAATATATGTAAAATAACGTCAAGAGCTGCCACAATATTAAACACAAAAATGACAATAATAGGCGCTCATGGTATACTGTTGGAATCACTCTGCCAACGATTATAATGAAACTAGATCAAGCACTTGCAACATTCAATTTCAACGTACTGTTTACGGCTTACTATGAGGCGATATAGAATAATGTCGAGAGATGTCACAATATTATACACAACACAAGAAGGCCAAGAATAGGCGCTCATGGTCTATTGTTGGAATGACTCTGCCAACGAGTACAATGAAACTGGATCAAGTATTACCAGCAGACCGGGGGGTTCCGACTAAAGGTCGCTCATTTATACTACACTCAGCTCGGCGACGCGACGCGACGCAGCGATGCAAAGTGTCGTGTCGTTGGTAGGTATTCTTATTATAGCGACAAGAGGAGACGCCGATGCGATGCTACACGCTTTTTTCCAAAGAGTTCCACAGTTGATTTTTGTTAGCCTACGCGTGAAAATTGACTTTGTTCTTAAAAATGTCTGCCATATCATATAGTACTGCATATTCATTCACAAGAATGATCAACTCCGCTTTTTCATCATCCATGATTGAAAAAATTACGTGTACTCTGGTTAGCATCGGGATTGAGACGTGGCGCGACACACATAAAGAAACGGTCACGAAACATTAGCAACGTTGCCGCGCGACAAAGCCACGCGTCGCAAGCTGTCGCGCAGCGCAAATGAGAATGTATTCATTTAAAACAATGAAACATTTATCTAGCGACACTGCATCGCGGCGTCGCGTCGCGTCGCCGAGCTGAGTGTAGTATAAATGAGAATCGACCTTTACTCTGTCTCATCAGCGCAACTACGAATGCAAGATCCAATTTTAACGTACTTCGCTCTCGACCCTACTTATACGATACCTCCGACAATTGACTAATTCAAACCTCATGCCCTCTAGTAGCCAAAAGACGAAAGTAGTACATCTCGAGAGTACCATACAGCGACATATCTCTGCAGGACATACTGGTTTCGAATAAGTAGTTGACTGATTTAGGGCCGGTCTTTTCACCTTCTGGTAAAGTGCGCAGTAACTACTTGCTGGATAAAATTAATCCGTTGGTGTAAAGTATTTTGGGTATATTCATGAAATTTTATTCCCGGGGTAGTTATTCTGACGTACCCGACTTTTTGTATAAGATAGTATAATTTACGGGATATTGAAATGAGACGCAGAATGTAACGCAAATCAGCTGATGTTCGGCAATATACAAGCATGTTTTATTTCTACAACCAAAATTTTCTTCGTTTGGTATTACGGACGTTCGCGTGTTGAATTCACGATTTTATTTTTTAAACATGAATAATTCTAAAAGAGGAAGAGGTACGCATTTTTCTCCGCAGGAAGTACGTTTACTTCTGGATTTAATCGTAAAATATAAATCAACAGTCGAAAATAAGAAAAGAGATGCCATTACTTGGCGCCAGAAAGAAGAAGCGTGGAATAAACTCTGCGAAGAATTTAACAGTCAAGCAGGAGAGATACCGAGAAACGTAAAAAACCTAAAAACAAAATACGACGGATTAAAGAAAGCACTAAAAAAGAAAAAAGCTGCTAATCAATCAGAGGTATATAAAACAGGAGGTGGTGCTCGAATAATTACTCCATACACTGATTATGAAGAAAAACTATTATCAATCCTGGGCTTACAAATTTGTGGACTTGCAGAAGTAGGCTACTCCAATAGTTTTCCACAAAGTCAATTATGTGCAAATAATTCAAACAATATAGAAATGAACATGAACAAGCGCAGGTAAAACTTTACATTTGCTAGTAGGTATTAATTGTTGATCAACCTTACATACTTGTGTAGTAATTTTAAACATGGACGAAACTATGCCTACAACCTCCATAGTCGCAAACATCGTTGTAGCAGCTGATAGTGAACAAGTTCTCATCCCAGCGGAAGAGGGTATCTCATCGGTAGAAACATTAGGTATTGTATAGTATGCTTGGAGTTCATACGTTATTTGTACAAATTATTTATTAAATAGCCGATAACAATGTGAAAAATATTAACTGGATAGGATGGACCCCAAGGAAATTGAAAAGACCTCTTCCAACAAAATTAGTTTCTTCCAAAAGAAAGCCCCCATCTAATCATTCGGTAAATGAAAAATACTGTGATATTTCTAAAAAGAGGATGGAATTGGTAGAATTACAATATCGTGTCGCTGAACAAGACATTCAGTTAGAGGAACTAGAACTTAAGTTGAAAGAACAGCAGTATTTAAATGCAGTACGAGAGAACGAGCGATTAGAAGAGAAACATAAGAAATAGATAAATTAAAGAAAGAACTAAAACGTTGTAACTATGATCAGTAAGGGATTTATATACATTTTTATCTCTAGGCATAAAATATTATAGTTGCTTCTTTTTTGCTTAGTGTCTTCTTTTTTGCTTACTGTCTTCTTTTTTGCATGTGTAGGTATATGTATATGCACATATCTATAAGGTACAATTACTATTATTTAAGGATTATATTGTCATAGTGTAATCAAGAGCACAATTTAATTTATTAACACTACCATTTTCTTTTGATATGTACAGTTATACTAGTCACGCATTGCTAAATTGAGGAAAGTATTATATTTGTATTTTCTTATGACAATTACTGCTCAGTATTTGTAACGTAAGGTATATATTAATACATAAACGTTAATAGAAGATTATTAGTGTTATCTATTGCTATGCTACAATAATATATTAACTGAAAATTCCATTTATAAAGCTACAAAATAATCAATTAGCTCCTGTCGTCTTCTATCTCTCTATTAATAGCATGTGGATTGTTGTTTATTAGTTCCATATCCACTTCTACATCATCATCTGGAATATCCTCATTGTTGTTACGTGCACTGTTATGTAGCACAGCTGTAGCAATTATTATCTGTTGAGCTGTAAAAACCCTACTACACCTCATTCCAAGAGCTAATACAGGAAACCTTCGTTTCCATATTCCAAAGGTACACTCGTGGAACGTAAAGATTGGACAGTTTCCATATAATAATGTATTGAAAGTGTTCAATTTTTACTTTCCATGAGTGTACGTTCTACTACATTTCGTGCGGATTTGCGATTCATTGAAAAGCTGCTCTGCATTATTTGCAGGGTTGGCCAGTGTTATTAAATAGAATCTGTTTGGATATCCACTATCACCCAACACCAAACCATTTCCCATTTCACCACTCTCAAATCTTGCTCGTACTCTGGAATTCTCAAAAATATTGATGTCATGAGCAGAGCCTGGCCATCGGCATACAATGTCTTCAATTCTGTAGCAAGCATCCGCAGCAACAACGTTCAACGAAAAGTAACGTTTACGATTTCTGAATGTCTCTGCATTATTTCCACCTGCAATGGTTCTCAATCCATCAATAATAATCATAATTGTCAAAAAAACTATAGTCAAATACCTGGAGACTGTATTCGAACATATGTACAGTCAATTGCCCCTAATACCTTAGGAAAACGAGCTATCCTTGTTTTCTTTCCGCTACACTTTCTGGTGTATCTGGGAATTTAATATAATTCCTCTGTTGCTCACAAATGCTTTGGGCGACCCTTCGTATTATTCTACCGCATGTTGATTTGTGCATTCTACCAAAATCCCCTGCAGTAATGTAAAATGACCCTGTTGCGTAATACCTGAGCGCTACTAATAACTGTTCCATAGGTGAAAATGGATTATTTCTAAAACGTTGAAATTTTAGTAATTATGACATCGGAACCCGCTACCCGAGTGCCTTACCTTCTACTGTTGTAGTGTAGTCTGTGATGCAGTATATAACATATGTCGTACACTGTTCCTTTGCTTAAACGAAATCGTTTGAAGAAATCATTATCATCTGATGAATTGAAATAATTAATCTGTTTACTGTACTGTAAGAACGTCATGGCATATTAATAATTTCGACGTTTCTTCTTCTTCATTTATTAATATATCATTAATTTCATCTAAATTATCCATACTATTAACTTAAATACGTAACGCCAAATACATAACTTTTTTTAGGTTATAGTCAAGTAGGTTGTTACTTGAAGGTTCCAGCGCCAAGTAAGATAATCTTCCCGTTAAGTAACTTACCGGATGAAATTAACTTAACAAGTGAATATCCACTTATTTACTTTATTCTGTCAAGTACCTTACTAGAAACTTGACCAGAAGGTGAAAAGACCGGCCCTCATTGTATTTGCTACCTCTAGATGAACCTTTTCTCAAGAGCAAATTTAGTACCTATTGGATATTTTTTCTCATAATGATATTTATATTTTAGTCATGTTTCTAGCATAGATTGTACGTGTGTTAAAATATAAAACTTATGGTCGCTTGGTCGGAGACAATGTGAAAATTTATTGAAATAAAAAAACTAGTCCTGCTAAACTTATTGTTAGTTAGTAATTAAGGACGACTCCATTACTTGAACTCAAGACAGTTAAGCGCTTGCAAAAAAATCGTAATTAGCTGCCTTTTATTTATTCTGACAAATTAGAACTCCTAAATCAAAATAAGAAAAAATAAATAATAGAAAATCCAGAAGCAAGTATACTTATACTCATAGTAACTAATGACAAAGATCATTTGCATTTAACACGTTCACTAATGGGAAAAAATGGGATACTGTGGTAAAACGGGATACCTTATTTTTGCAATACACGCAGTAGCATCGGTTGTGTAATTGACCTAATACTTCCTACCAGTGTATGAGTAATCTCCTGTAGTCTGCCAAATTCGTAATTGGTGCAACGCCGTTAGACGAGCTTTTAAGTTTTTCACATATTTCTTGTAAAAACTGAGATCTACAAACATAAGCTTTTTTTCTTAATTGCCAATGGGATGACGGCAAGAAGTTTTTTACCAGTTGCTAGCACATGAACCACTACATAATCTATAAAATTTTAGAATTATATTCTTAGATGGAAAACGAGAGGCATTGTTTGTTTACATATTAATGTATTGATAAAATGGGATACATGTGCTTCTATAACGAAATGCATCTCATCCAGTGTGCTTTTATTGTAAAGTAGATTTTCTAAACATCAAACCTGGTGACCAGTGGCAGTTCCTGTCCTGGGTCCACGAAGATTTCATAAGACAATGGGGCCAGTTATTTCATATGTGATCTGTGCTTCGGAAATATAATCCCATTTTAGAAACACTACTGATCCCGTTTCAGATACATATGTATGTCCCTAAAATGGGAAATTTGACTAGTGCAAGAAATATTTTTTGTTTTATGTATAATACATTAACATAAATTAATTAACATAATACATATGTGTTATGCTTATTTTTTTTATAAAGTTATGTTTGGTATATTCATCATGAGGGTTACCCATTATTTTGTATTTGTATTTATTTTTTAAACCGCGTCCAAACTTAAGTATCCCATTTTAGGCAAACTTCCCCTACATATGTATGTATTCGAACTGAAGAACAGTGACCCTATTTTTTATTTTATCAACTTGATAGGTTTCATAGAAATAAAACTTGATTAGTGAGTTAATAGAAGCTTAAGGTTAACCTATAAACATTGTCTGTCAGACTTAACAATAGTAATACATTATTACTTACTTCACCACTCGTAATTTATTGATGCAGAATATATGCAGTGCCAACTGTATTTAGTAATAAATGTGTAAGTAGGCAATAGGACCCTATTGCATATTCTTGAAGTTTTATAAAATTTACTTATGTATTGCTCACTAGTTTACTGAAAACTTCTTTTCTGATAGTAATTTTGAATTTTTTATGAAATTATGCAGAGAAATATCTCACCAGTTATATAACAATGATTAAAGCATTATGTTTAATCCGTTTGTATGTATTAATGAATGAATAGTATTAAATTAGTAGCAGGGCCAATATGTCGGTTTTTGTTGATACGTTAGCTGGTTCATCATGTAATTAAAATAAACGTTTAAGATGTAATTTGAGCTCTCCCAGCATACACCGGAACCTCGTCTTTCTAAATACAGGACCTACTTCCGTTAGTTAATACACTTTCGTATTTTTTCATTTCGGAACCTCCCTTCAGGATCTCCTCTCCGCTATTACCTTTTACTTACACCAAAACTAGTTATTCACTTACCTGAGTTTCTTCCCCTCTTAGACTAAAATGATTCCGTTTGTATAGTAGACATTGTCGGTATAAGGGCGGTTTTCACGTTGTAATAGATCATCACCTGGATGTAAAATGTGCATCGAGTAGATCTGCTTATTTTTTCACCCTTCGTCCACGTATAGGAACGAATAAATGTATGTTTGATAGATATTGTTTCATTTTAACCCTCTTTTTGTACTTTCACGCGTCACCTGGACCCGTAATGGTAGAAATAGTATATCGAAGTTGTTACATATGTGTTTGTGCTAAAGTCAATACATCTGCGTCCTAGAAATGGCAGAGTAACAAGTTTCTCTATAACTTTTAATGTCAAAATGATGTTGCGAATTTTGTGTAATAATCATATGAGTCTTACAAGAAATACACATTGCAAACTTCTATCCTGAGTTAGTGCAAATTCTACCTATTTCTATATGGCTAGCTGCAGGGAATGGATAGCGAAATCGACTTTAATATCCGTTTAATATATTTTGAGGTTGAACATATGTATGTATATGGAACTTTTTTGGCCGTTAAACGCCCTTTTCTTTCGTTAATGTTTTAATTTAAGCTGTTCATTAAATTGTACCTTTAATGTCTAAAAATATCACAGGCTGTATAAAAATTTCACGAAGCTGCCATTGGCAAAACTGTCAAAAGGAATTTAAAACATGATCTATACAGAGTGGTTCACTGGAAACTGAATTAATCGATTGTGGAAGAACTTAGTGATCTGAATATTTAGTAGCAGATTAAAGTCGATGGAAGCATACGAGGTTATACAGGAAGTAGTTACTAATTTTCTAGTTTTAAATGGAATTCCCTATACAGGGTTTCCACGGCCGAGTGAGACATAGGGAGAATATAGAAAATCGGTTTTCAGTGAATATTATCTCACTAATACTACTTTAGGCAAATTTAAGTGTCGCATATAATAATTGGCCTAACAGTGAACATTGCCATAATCGTAGTACAAAGAAAGCCATTTTAATAAAGCTAGAAAATTGGCCCTTGCAGCATCTCACATGTTAAAAGCCTTATTGTTAATCCATAATAAGACTTTTGTGCAATAGATTTAAAAATAATAATTTTCTGACTTTATTAAAATGACTTTCTTTGCACTATGATTGTGGCAATGTTCATTGTTAGTCCAGTTATAATATGCAGCACTTAAATTTGGCTAAAGTAGTACATACTAAAGGGTATAATATTCACCGAAAACCGATTTTATGTATTCTCCCTATGTTCCACTCGGCTGTGGAAACCCTGTATATTTTCAAAATGTTAAGGTTGTTTGTGAGATTCTAAATATTTTCCATCGATAGTATTATATACCTACGTGTAATCATTTTTGACATTTGAATTATTATACTAATATTTACGTCAACTACACTTTTTAAAATAAAGACGTATCTTATAAACATGATTATTGATGAAGATGACAATAAAATCAATTGCAAATATGTATTTTGAAAACTATCTAGTTTAAAGTGGACATGTTTATTCAAAGCGACTCTCATTTTTTAAGGTAGCATGAGATAAAATAAACAAGAAGCCATACTATTAAAAAAAATGTTCTTTTGATTAATAATTAAACCAATTTTATAAAAATCAAATACGCCATCTACTTGAGAAAACTTAAAATTGAAGAATTTGAAGAATAAATTATATGGAAAATGTCAATTTTAGTATAGGATTTTAAATAAGTCAAATGGGCAGACTTCGGTCTGACACACTTGAAAAATATATTCAATTTTATGTAGATTCTAAAGATAATATATAGTGCATTTCATTTAAAAATAGCAAATCGCTAACTTGTACTTCTGGTATGCTGCGATATGCTGCCATCGTCTTTAGTATAGTGTCAAATTTGTAGATCACTGCAGGTTACTGTTCTTCCAGATAACTGTAATTCTTGGTGTAGTGTTCATCGTTAAAGGTGAACAACTACAAGCTAGTAAGAACAATGAAAAATTTTGTCGCGAATTTTAGAAGATAAAAGAAAATATGGATTGATGTTTTACATACCTACATTTTATGCGCTGAAGTTTATGTATGCAGCTAATATCATATTTCCATGCTAACAGTTGACTATACTCAACTGCTGCAAATAAACATTTCTCTAACTCCCGTGGCCGCCACACACGCCCAAATCATAATAACTCTTTTACCATGTTTTATAGTTGGGACTATACGTTCCGAATATTATTATCGATCAACAAATTTAAGGGCTTTTTATGCTGAACCCGAATAGTTTTTCGCTAGCACGTCATGCATTTAACAGGATAAACTGTACATAACACCCATTAAAACGTTTCATTAGACACTTTTTTGTGGTAGGGTCTTCTCCAATTTAGTAACCAACAGTAATCACCCAACTTATTCTTATCCCATCTTCCTTGGTACCGCTTTTCGAAAGTTGAAAGATTTTGATAGAGACACTCCTAGCTCTCAAATTGCTTCGAAAAAAATCCAAATAAGAATGTAAATAATGCATCTTTATGGACATATTACATCTGTTATGGTATACTGTCACCACTTCATCCACGAGATTCTTGAAATTTTCCGTGTTGTTGTTGCCCAAGAAGCTGATTGCTACAGATTTGATATAATGCCATGTCATCTTTTATCTGGGCTTCGCCGACTTTTAAAACTTAGTTTTCTATGTATTGAAAACACTGCCGTCAAGGTTCATACGTTATACAAAATTCTTTATTAGCCTTAACTTTATATGTACGGTGTTTTCTATCGAAATAGTTTCCTCCAACAACCATCTGACCATCTGGCCAACTTTTCATAATGTAATGCTGCAATTTAGCACTATTGTTCCATTTGCACACCAACTGCATTTTGTGCATCCCAGTAGCATTTTTAACAACAAGTCTATATCTTGTGGATTTCGACATATTTTCTACTCGTATCGTTTAGATGCACCACCGAACAGTTGTCGTTCTTGGTTTGTGTTTACGGCCAAGCGCTTCTATCAAACCACCAGCATCACTGCTGTAGGTAAGATTGTCGTACATAGAATAACATTAAAAAAATATCTTCTCACGGTTACGGGAATGACTAATGTTAGTTTTCTTCTATCTGTACGAGTAGTTCACATTTCTCTTCTGAGTTTAAACATAGCAATTGCAATCCTTTTACTCTGCAACACGTTTCTACGGAAGAAATAACAAAGGTTTTGGCGTCTTTCCGTGCTAATAAGACCTCAGGCGATGACCTTATTCCCAGTTTTCTTGTGCTTGATGGAAGATTTGTGTTTGGAAAACCTCTATCAGATCTGTTTAATCTTGCTATTGATTCATGCATTTTTCCTGTAGCTTGGAAATCTGCCAGAGTTGTTCCAATATTTACAAAGGATGACAAGTCCTGTGTTGTAGTGGCTCACGTCCAGAATCTCGGTGATCGACGATGGGCTGGACGCGCACTAATTGTTTAATTACAAAAACAAATTTCCAGACCCAAATAACAAAAAAGACGCTAACCTGTCTGTTTATTTTTTTTCTCAACTCAATATTCGCGCATGCGCGTCGGTAAAACAGATTTCCTTAATATAACGTTGTGCTTGAAATATTGAAACTCAAGAAGAAGAAGAAGAAATACAATAAATTTGATAAATGTTTTTATGTTCTTAACATCCTGTATAGACAATTATAGACCCATATAATTAAATAAATAATTATAGACCCATATAATTGGAAAAAATAGTTTTCCAATTTTGCAAAAGCTTTTGAAAGCATTATCTACTCATGTTTATATTATAACACCAAGAGTTATATATCTCCTCATCAACATGGTTTTGTTCGTGGTAGGTCTACAGTCACAAATTTATTATCAATCACGCAATTTATAAGCCAGCAACTTGATGCTCAATGTCAAGTTGATGTAATATATACAGATTTCAGCAAAGCGTTTGATATCATTGATCATGGTATTCTATTGCAGAAACTATCAACTTATGGGTTAAGTTCATCGTTATTATCGCTTTTACGAACGTATTTAACACAGAGAACTAATTATGTCCTTTACAATGGTTATAAGTCATTGGATTATTGTCCTTCATCAGGGGTGCCACAGGGGTCTCATCTAGGTCCGCTTCTGTTTGTCTTATTTATTAACGACTTACTTACATCATTATCCTGTCCAGTATTTGCTTACGCTGATGATTTAAAGATATATCTTTCCATCAAATCGTCGAATGATGTAGTTTGTCTACAACAGAACTTGGATACTATAACCCACTGGTGTTCGGAATTTAAATTACAGCTAAATGTCAATAAATGTTCGATTGTTTGCTATACCAGGAAAGTAAGTTTTATTGATTCTGTATATGAAATAGATGGCAATATTTTAACACGCTCTTATACAGTCAAAGATCTTGGTGTTTTATTTGAGTCCCGCCTTTCTTTTGTGCCGCACATAACTCGAGTTCAAAAACACTAGGCTTTATATTACGCTCATCTAAATTCTTTAGTAACATTTCTTTGGTTAAAACCTTATACTTCACCTTTGTTGTCAGCAAGCTTGAGTATGCTTCTGTGGTATGGTCTCCGTACTACATCTATTTACAATTATCTATTGAAAAAGTTCAGCGCCGTTTCTTAAAATATCTTTCCTTC
>SMLS01073353.1:0-28475 GCA_004785975.1 Popillia japonica | reverse complement strand
TTGTTGCAAACTATTGATGAAATTCAATGAAATTAATGTGCCAACAACATGACTGAACATGACAAGACTGGACGTTACCGCCAAGGTTACCGCATCAAATTCATAACTGATTTTGACATAATTAGTCAGATTTTCCGAATTATGGGGAACATGTAACTCAGTCCACAAAATTAATTCGTTGGGGTGGGTTGGGGTATATTTAGTTTATGAAGAATTTGTTAATGGGGGAAAATAGTCAAAATGCCAGTGAATGTAGGATTCGGGACAACAACTGACAGATTTACAACCAGCGTAGCCAAACCGCGAAGGCCGCAGAAAGTATCTTTTCGAATACCTTCACCGATTACAAGATATAAAAAGAAGAAATCTGTTTCATTGTTAGTATCATTTAAACGTAGCTCATAAAAAAAATCACGTATTTTCTTCTTATATTAAAACGTAAGTTTCTGACTTGTAGTTAGCAATTTCCGTTTCAATTTAGGAACCTTTTGAATTTAATAATAAGCAATCGTAACATATTTACAAAAATTCCAAAACTAAACCTGTTTATTTTTAATATAGATGGGAAAGACAGCAGGAGACTGAGAAGTATATACACGATTTACAGTTTAATCCAGTAATTGCGCAAAACTTGCGAATTAAACGTAGCGTAGGACCAGGATATTATGATCTTAATATCAGTACCTTTAAAGAAAGTAATTTGGCGGAAGGGGCTGTGTTTGGTACAAGTAAAAGATCTATTCTGACCACCGCTTATAAAACTCCTGGACCTAGTAAGTATTTTATGCAGCAAAATGTGGTATTGTGTCACTAAATCTCTCACTATCCAATCGAGGTATCAATATATGGTTTAGATTTATTAAAGCTGATACTACAGAAGATTTCATACCTTTCCTTATAGGCACCTACTTTCCAAACATCTGCGAGCGCTCTTTCGTATTGAAAAAGTATTTTGGCACCAAATCACTTTTCGGCGAGCCCTATCGCTGGTCAAGAAATAAGTATGAGAACAATAGAATACCGCCTAATCGATACCGACTTAAAAGTGGAATAGATGAGCTACTACAGAAGAGAGTGTCGAAGAAAGGTCCATACCAGACCTTCACGGGTCCAAGAGATCTCTCCACTATAAGGAATCATTTTGCTCCAGCAAATTCACTTGGGGACCACTTTTATATTGGCTTGAATAGTAGTGTTGATTTTTTACTGAATCATCCATCAAAGAAAAAGTAATTACATTATGATGCAAGTGTGAACAAATTATGAATTCTTAATTATGTTCTAGTTTCGGAGTTGTGTACAGGACCCCTGCACGGCCGATGATAGATTATTGCGACAGATTGCATAAGCATACTAGCACATGTGTTCTTCCGAAACAAAGGCCAGGACCGTGCTCTTATAATATCACTCAGCATACGTAAGTGGATTTTATTACTTTGTAGTTTTATGCAGTTTAAAAACCAAATTTCATAATTTTTGTTTTTTTCCTGGAAGATGAAAGCCTGTTGTTGTTGTTGGTGGTTCGGATTTTTAAGCAGAGTGTGTCACCTGGGGTCGACTCGATTTCTCCAGTCAATTTACCAGGTTTTAATGCCGTTGTAATTCAGGCTCAGGACTTGTACCTACAGTCTTCACAGATAGGTTTCTGAATATGAGTCTCCCGAATTCGATCAAGTTCTGATGTGTGGGAAAAGCTGAGTTGCTGTAGATGTTGTTTATCTCCGTTACTAGTATATCGTATATGTACCTACATATCAAACCGGCGAGCAGTATTCAGCAGTTGAGTAACTAAGTTTAGTGAAGTGGTACGAAGTGTCTCTGCATCAGCTCTCCAAGTTGATTCTGCTAATTTGTAAAGAATGTTGTTTTGGAGTTTCAGTTTTGTAGCCAGATTTGTCACATATCTGTTATAAGAGAGAATGCGATCTGCTGTGAGAGCTGTGCAGCAAGCCTATTGTTTCAATTAAGTTTCAGTTTTGGGGTCAATCGCCATCTCCTAAAAAAATCAGTCAACAATTCTCAGTCTTGGGAGAGAGTTTGTTCAAGAGTAGTCACATTGGTGTGTTGTCTTGCGATTGCGATATCATCTGCGTATTTGAATTATCTGGATGTGGTAATCGGTAGGTCCCCTACGTAGAGATTGAACAGCAAAGGTGCAAGCACTGATCCTTGAGGGAGACCATTACGAATATATATGATTTGCTGAGTGAGCCCTATAATGAGATTTGCAAGACTCTATTTGACAGCATGCTCTTCAAGAGAGATGACATCGTTTTACATCTAGTGACTTCTAGGGAATTATATGTTAAACCCTCTCTGCAAGCACCTGTCAAATCGCTCTCGTAAGCACCTGTCAAATCACTCTCGTATGCACCTGTCAAATCCATGAAGACCGCACCGGTTTTCAGGCGCTGGTCATAGCCACGCTCAATGAACGTTGTTGGCGAGAGGGCCTCGTCTTCACAGTTTTGATTGGGCCTGAAACCAGCCTGAACGATAGGCAAAAGTTCGAGTGGGTATCTGAAGGGAAAACATGGATAACGTTCAATTAGTTTTACTTCTGTTCAGTTGCAAATATGCATCTATTTCGTGGATTTCATGGCTGTGAGCTACTTAATATGTGAGTTACGATTTTTATTCAGTTTTAACTATCTCCGGAAGGCCATGTTGTAGGTATGGAAGTGCATATATTACACCGCAAATCATTTAAAAGTAAGTTCTAAGCACCTAAGTACTGTTCGAAATTAGCATAAAATAGAAATAAGTCTTCCATCCAAGATAACAAAATTGGTATAGATATAGGGATTTTTTTCTTTGCAAAGATGCCTGTCTTGTACAATGTTGCCATTTTGTGAGTATGAACCTAACCGTTAAGGGCGCGTTAACAGTTCTGTGGCGGGAATTCAAAATACACAAGTTTCGTTTTCTAATACATTTCATGGAAACTTAAAATAAATGAAAAATAAAAATTAATGTATTCATTAAGGATCGCTGTGTACAAGTTGATTGAAAACTGACGTAGAAAAAGCGGATAATAACAAAAGTATAAAAAATACTTTTGTCATTATTCAACTGTGTAACGATTTTTATCAACGACATGGTTAATTATAATGGACATAAGTAGTTATTTCAAGTCAAAAAATTGCATAAAATGTGAAAACTAAACAAATCTATTAGAAAATACGGTTTTGTGGATAAAGTAGATAACTATACAGTATACGCTCTAATCAGCCCTAATCTATAGTCTAACACCTTAAGCGTAAGAGGGCAGCACTGTAGTTGAATTTAATTATATTGAATTTAGTGTTAGGACGTGGACATTATTGTGATATACTGGATATACTCATCAATACTTATAATCTATTCTTTGAAAGTATCTGACAATTCGTAACTACAAGATACTTACTTATTAAATATTAACTCTCCAGCAGTTAATAAGAACGTCCAATTAAAATAAAAATACAAACTTACATTGAAACAACCAAAAATGCCAAAATTGAATATACTTTATTAACACAACCACATATAAATGGTACATGTACGTACACTATAAATAAATATATATTATCGGTATTTTACCTCTCAGATTTTGCATCAGTTTCGTCCCAAATATTTTTATTAATATTTCAAGTTTCACTAAAAGACAAAAAATTGTATTCTGTTTTTTGTTAACACAAAACATATGTACATACATACCTATACTAGAAGTTATCCTGATTATTATTGTCATCACTGGCATGCCCTATATCTACGTCACATCTGAAAAATATATTTATTATACATTATATGTAATATTTTTTTTGTAATATACATGTATACAGGTAATATGTTACAATATAAATAATAATTATAACATTATTATAATAATTATAGTTAATGGCATAAATTTGACTTTTGTTCGAATTGCAAGTGTTATCATTGACCTAACAAGTGGAAAAACTATCTAGATAATAAGATAAGTTAAAAGGTCATAAAAATACATATATAATAAACAGATATATCGGTTCACGATTCGAAGACATACACATCACGAACGGAATTTTCGGAATCTCCAATACAGAAATAACAAAATACCTATAAAAGTAAAATATTAACCTAACTGCGAATGCGATTTTATGTTAGTAGAGGCGTGCAGCGCTGCCATATAACCGTCTGTCATTTATCGTATCGTAGGATTCCCCATTTATGATAACTAACCTAAAAGTGTAAACAAGTGGATTTTGCTACATTGTTGTGATGTCA
The DNA here is from genome assembly GCA_004785975.1 of Popillia japonica. Lineage (NCBI taxonomy): Eukaryota > Metazoa > Arthropoda > Insecta > Coleoptera > Scarabaeidae > Popillia > Popillia japonica. The sequence goes on along the minus strand of SMLS01073353.1, from coordinate 24,233 downwards.
TTCATGACGTACACGTCTTCGAATCTTGTAGAAAACGGGCAAGCAATAATTCCCATAGTTCCTATAGCTTCATTGGAAATATTGGTCGTAGATTTACCTTCTCTTTTTCCATATTTCTCTGTTTTTGCGACTTCTAGTTCCAGTAGTACTTTCTATGTCTATATACCCCTCTCTCTTTCTGCCCATACTGGTAAAAGAAAAGTAAAGCAAATTTGAAGTAGTCATGTTGAATTATTACAGAACATAGAACCTAAAATAAGTAACATTCATTTCTAAACAAGGAAACTTATTACATACATGTTAGTATACATACACACCCATGTAAGCATGCTGTCCACAATTTGTCACTTATGTAGGTACTAACCCGGAAGTTGCGTCCAAAAAATGCACACACTGCGACAGAAAAGTCCGCACAAATGCTACGAAACCAATCTGTAATGGAACGAATATGAAATAATTATCCTATAATTTGTGACTGTACTATTCATTGTTCATATGCAATTTGTTGTATTAACCCATAACCTGAAGAACCCTGAAGTGATCGTTAAAAAATGCACACACTACGTGCTACAGCAGAGGTGTGCACAGATGCTACGAATTCAATCTGTATCAACAAACTTAAATTAGTCTCTTATAAGATACGCCAAACGAAATAAAGTAAATGTAAATTAAATTTGTACTCGAAAATGTGCGTAAATAATTTTCTAATCAGGTCTTGCTAGTGAAAATTACAACATACAACAAAGCACAAATCGTAATACCGCCGGTAAAGTAACCAAATCGACCAAATCTATGAAAATGACCGAACGAATCCCGATCTCCGAAGTTGTGTCGAAGTGGTTCGAAGAAATACCGAGATTATGTTTTGAAGGTCGCAACAGACACAATTGCTTTTTACAACAGCACCAGAGTAGCACAATTATTTCATTTTTATGCAAACTAATTTTCTCAACAAATAGTATAGGCAACGCCATCTCTTGCCTAATATAATTTCACGGGAAGTATGATTATTCATTAGTTCGAGTTATTGATACTGAGGGCTGTTAACGCGGCCTTAACAGGAACTGCATGTCAATGAGGTATCATGACTTAATACTTAACCTATTAGACAACAGATTTGGCAATAATGCATACCGCCATTATGACGTGTATTGATAACGTGCCTCGTCTGTTATCGTAAACAATGAAATTCTGTTAAAAGAAGGAATATTAGCTGATACCAAATACACATGTTCTTCAACTGTATTGTTGGTATTGCATCTTACCGATACAAATTCTTAAATACAATACTACTGAAAACAAATCACATAGGTCTTCGTTAATGTCCCATTTTTTTCCAATATCATCACTTCTTGTAAACTGTAATGCGAATCACTATTTGGCTCTTCATTCTCTTGTCAGCTACAACTCCCCAATTTTATTTTTACTTGTTGTATTTTCTAACATATTATATTCTTCTTTTAGACTTTGACTTGTGTCTCAATTTATTTTTTTTCTGCTCTGCATCCAAGTTTCTAACATTTTCTAGTTTCTTCCTTTTGGAAACTGTCTGTGTAATTTAGCTAGGGTTGACTATGTAGTTCAGGAACAGCGGACATCTTTACTTGAGATTTAAAAAGCTCGTTTTAATATGAAAATGGCGGTGGCTTTAAGATAATATGAAAATGCTTTAACAGAAAAGTATCATTTATTGCATTTTAGAGTCTACTGTTAACAGAAAAAGTTCTTTAACAACATAAAATTACTTAAAATACAAATTTTAAGTCTAAAGTTTGACTATTATGATTGTACCTTGGTAAGTTTAATTGAGAGAACGTGTTATTTGGAAATTAATGTAGATAACCATAACTAGTCTTTGCGATCAAACGTTGTTGTATTGTCTAATAATATTAAACTGTCAAACGTCGTCAATTGTAGAATTGTCAGTTAACTAGCGAAGAACGTATTTATTTGATTAATGCCCGGTTTCTGAAACGTCAAGCAGCAGATATCTGCTCAGTACCTGGCGATTTAACAAAGACAGTCCTTGTTAAATTGCCGGATACCAAACAGATAACTGCTGTTTGACGTTTCAGAAACCGGGCATAAATGTTATAGAATTGGAAGCGTATCTTATCGATACGCTATAAATATGTTTCATGAAAAATTCAATCAAGTGGTCACGTTTCACCACAAAACAGTCGCGAGTGGGCTTTTCATAATCCAAACTACGCCATTCAAAAACGAAGTCAACGTTATGAAAGAGTAAATGTTTGGTGCGGAATTTTTTACGATAGAATCGTTGGACCATATTTTATGGAAGAGAATTTGAATCAACATGTTTATGTGCGTTTTTTAGAAACCGCTAGAAATACGGCGTAACATGTTCTGGTAAGACGGATGCCCTGCTCATGCGACGCTTTTGATCCAGCAATGGTTGACAGATCAGTTCAGAGAAAGATGGATGGGAAGATTTGGACCAATAAATTTTCCTGCTCGCCTGATCTGACACCTCCTGTGTTTTTTTTGGTGGGGTATTTTAAAGCAAAAAGTTTACGTAAATGACCTGCCGCATGATCGGGAAATACTAAAAGCACGAATGTACGATGCAGTAAATCAGATAAATGTACCACACACCATAGGCAAAGTTTAAGGTGAATTTATTAAAAGGGCGGAAGTATGTATGGAAGTTGGAGGTGGCCTTGTAGAGTAATTTTTGTTGACTTTGATTAATTGAAATTTTGTACCATTGCGGCAACAAAAAATTTGCCACTTAAGATGACATAAGGGGAGTTCATAGCTATCCGTTCGTACGTTTGCGTTTGTACGTTGGCCAATCACAGCACGTTATTTTTATGTGCTTCACAGTCTATCCGCTAACGGATAAAGTTGACAGACGTTGAACTTTGTACGCGTCCGTTCATCCGTTTATGAAAAAAGTGAGGTTAGATTTATCACAACAAAATGGGTATAGGAAATTGATCTGTCAATAAACGTACGTTACCGACGCTACGCTATGAACCGCAAAAAAATGTTCATCCGTCAACGTGTCAACGCAAACGTACAAACGGATAGCTATGAACTAGCCCTTAGATTAAATCCGACTTTTCACTTGTCAGGTATTGTTATGTCAAAATAATTATTGATATATGTCATTATGCCGCATTTAACTACTGTTGAGAAAATGCAAATAGTTACATTGCTTGATGAGGGATGGTCATTAAGAAGACTAAGTGCTAGATTTGGAGTGACTAAAAGCACCATTCTTAATAGTAAAAATAAATGGCAGCAACAAGGAACAGTAGAAAGAAACAGAGTTTCTGGTCGTAAACCCACATATTTCAAATCCAGTTCAGAACGAAAATATTATTGAATTTTTAAGAAACAATCTATTTAGTACAGTTGTAAATGCACGCAGTATAACACAGTTTCCAGGTTGTATCCATACAGCAAGGAATAGAATCAGAAATAACTCAAACTTAACTAATCGAGTGGCTGTCAAGAAACCATTTCTTACCGATATGAATAGGCAACAAAGGATTCGTTACAGTTATTGCCCAACGACTTAAATTTTTGGGAAAATGTTATTTTTTCGGAAGGAAAAGTATTCCAATCATGCAACAATGGTCACATACGTGTCTATAGGCGGCCAAATTCTAGATTTATTGAAAGATATACGCAAAAAGCTTGTAGGAGCGGTCGATTTAGTACAAATACTTGGGTTTGGATTAATGCCCGTTGGCCAGGTGTTTGCTGAAACATTGAAGGAAGATTTAATTCTGATAATTATACTACAATTTTAACAAATGTATCCTTGCCTTCCGTGGATTTTATGTTTCCCAATAGAAATTTTATATTTCAACAAGATAATTGTCCAGTACATACATCTAGAATTACCGATCAATGGTTTAGAGAAAACAACATAGAACGTCTACCATGGTGTCCATCAAGCCCGGATCTTAATCCTATTGAAAATGCATGGGGGTACATAGTTAAAAAAATGAATGAAAACAGTTTCAGGCCTCAAACTATTGAAGACTTAAATAATAAAATAGAAGAAATTTGGAATGATCTTACACCAGAATATATTTATTCTTTGATAGCTTCCATGCCCAGGCGTTTACGCAAAGTATTATATAGCAATGGATCAATGACAAAATACTAATTTAAATCATTTATGTATGTTGTTTTACATATGTATTATATGTTTAAAATTTTATTTTTATTTCAAATAAATGCGGCCGAGAGATTTCCCTTCATTGATGAATTAATTTATTTTTAACGAACTGTCAGTTCGAAAATCGACATGTATGTATTTACTTGACAGGTGTCTGGTTTACAACACTCAAAAATCGTCAAAATAGCTTATAAGACGGTCATTTTTTTGTTACTGCAATTGTACTTAAACCATAAAATATGCAATAAATGATACTGTTCTGTTGAAGCATTTTCATGTTATCTTAATTTGTGGACATTCTGTATATTTAATCTGAAATTTTTCGATGGTTAAGTTATCTACTCAACAAGAAGAACTTTTTCTAAAGAATGACTTTTTGCGGTAAAATCAAAAATAAAGATTTTTTTCCTCTTATCAGCTCCATCCGGGGACACACTGTATGTTACGCCGAATACATGCAATTGTCGAATTCGTGTAATCAGCAATATTTTGCCTATCACATGAAATAAGCAATCGACATACGTATATACTGAGCTAAATCTGATAATGTTTCTGCTCATTGCATGAATTGAGCAACATTCTACCAAAAACGTTTTATTTAAACAAAAAAACGGCTTACACACGAGTAATTGTTTTTAACGCATTTACATGTTTTGTTATTACATTTTCTTTTCTAACAAATTTTCCACAATTCCATGTTTAGTTCCAACTCTAAATTTGCCGTCATTTTCCGCCATAACTACCCCAATCATATTGGCCGGATTCGCTCTTCCTCTGTCAAATTCATTTACATCTGGAAAAAGTAGACAAGTATTGCTGACCTATGAATCCTCTATTTTTACCTATTAGTATGTTATCCCCAATAGCCAATTGACCTAATTCCTTGTTTCATCGAGCGATCATTCTAGTAGCCTGCTCACTTGCTGCTTTTCTGTATTTTACTGCAGGATGTTCGTTATCATTTTGTTCTTCCTCGGTTACTCGTCTTTCTTGAGCAGCTTCTTCTATCCCGTTAACCTCGGTTACTTCACTTTCAAATGTTTGCGAATTATCTCTGTCATTAATTGGCAATCTTACATTAAACGACTCTTCGGTGTTGATAGTGCAAGCTATTTCTGTATTTTCTTCACTAGAGTGTTCAATAAACTGATTCATTAGTATTTCTGTGTCTTCCGCGATTTTCAACAAATTATTCACTTCCAAATTTGTGTGATTTATTAATATTTCTATCTTTTTAGTAATTTTCGTCAAATTATTGCTTTCCAAATTTGTGTCTTCACTTATTTCATTTAATTTATTCTTTGCAATGTTCGTTTCAGTTGGTTGGTTCAGCAGTTTGTTCATGTTTTCTTCCAATATCCCACTTGAAATTGCTTCCAAGAATTCTTGCGGTATGTGAGATGTTAAACCCAATTTGAGTACCTTCTCATACATTGCTTTATAAGGTTGCATTTTTATTGCTTCATGATACGTGCTTTTGATTCCCCACTGTACAAATCCTAAGCCACGGGACCAAGATGATGTATTATTGTCACGCAGCCAAGCAATTAAAGAATCTTCGACGGCACAGTTGTCCCAATCGACGCTCCCTTGGCTCTGAGGATGTCTTGGTCTCCCATTGAGGAGCACTAAATTCAGCCACAGAGAACCTAATTCCGTTAAGATATAGGCAGTAAATTCTCTACCGTTCAGATTGCAGAATATGGGGAAACCAAAGTCCAGAAAAATTCTAAGTAGTTCTCGAGCAACTTCAACTGCTTTCTTTGATGTTAATCGTATTAAGAAACTGTATTTAGTGAGATGCTCCTTGTAGTGAAGATTAAACTTGAATGGTCCATCTGGTAAGCTTTGGAAATCCACAAGATTAACTTGTCCTTGCTCATGATGATCTTTACAAGTTATTGGTCTTACAATTTCAGCGCTCCTCCTCTTCTTGGACTTCTCTATGCAGCGCTCACACTGTTCAAAGAATTGTTTAATGAGAAATATTGGGGTATCTGCATGCATTTGCTCTGCCACTTTTTTGAATTAATTAGGAAACAGCAGATAAGAAATCTTATTAAAAATAGCCCACACCATGTTTAATTTTAAAGTGGCCTTCTTATCGAACTGTATACGTAACTGACATCTTAAACCAAGAGCAGGCATATGAATGAATTAAAGATATTACACCCATTACAACGTTTATTTTCATTTCAGTATCAAACCTGCTAAAGAATCGAAAGTACCATTTAACAGTACGTCGAAGCAGTGGACAGATCAACTTCCTACAGAGCAATACGCCCCTGGACCGGGCAGGTATTTCCTTGACGGTTTCAACTTAGATTCAAGCCGCCCTGCAACCCCGAAACAACGTCTTGCGCGAATCAAATCTTCACGGAAATCTGTAAGTAAATTTATTAGGTTTATTCTTCTTGATATGTTTACATACATATATGTGCAGCGTACGTTTACATAATGTTATTATGAATGGTGATAAAATGTGGACATATCTTGGTGTCACCTATGACCTTCTCCACACACAAGTTCGTCTTGTAATACGATTAAACGGTTCAAACTGTTTCCTTCATCCACAACTTAAGATATGTGGTACAAAGCTTAAATTGTGTAATGTTTTCCAACTGGTGGTGTCTACTTATTCTGTCTTTTACCTATTTCACAGTTCGGATGTTTAAAGCAAGGAGATTTTTTAAAGAAATCGGCAACCACGAAAAGTAGTTTTTAAAGTTTGCAATTAATTTCATAAACTTAAAAATGCATCAGTCCCATTAAGTGGAATCACAGATTGCGCTGATGAAGTAATTGGTGTGCCAGTCCAAACAATAGAAAGAATTATTCGAGCGGGAAATACAGCATCAAATAGTGATGAAAAAAATACAAGTCTTAAGTAGGAAAACTAGTAAACTAATTTTTGTCTGAAGAATTTTCTCAAGTCTGGTATCATTAAAATTTCTTCTCGTTAGATATTTCCTTCATAAGCTTTCTTTCATCTTTTTGGACAACTTTACCGCTAACTTCTAGGTAGGTCTACAGCGCGTTTGGAATATGTTGTGCCTGAAATATAAGCCGAAAATCCTCGTTTCCTCTTCTTTTGATTTTTTTTTTATAACTGTAACTAGTCTATTAGTTCGGAAATTAGACAATTTTTTTTCATATTTTGTCCAATTTGCTGTTTAGCTGAGCAAACTCTTCAGAAGAATTATAACGAAGCTTTAGGAAGAAGACTTGCAGATGCCAGTTTCTCGAGTGTTACCTTCTGCAAAGCGGATATAAAGAAAGGCTTTGTAGAAGGAAAATCCCCCATCTGTGGTGGGTCGTCAAAATTTTTGGGGGTTGGTAGCATTTTTTTGTTGGCCACGTTACAGGGTGGCGGTAACAGTTCTTGAGGATCCACACTAAGTGGGGTGATATCATTTTTTGAGAATCCCATTGGGGCGATTATTTGAATGTTAAATCTTTCAAATAACTTTAGTTTTCTCTTTCTTAATGACTTGTAGATCTATAACTTTACCTATAACGACTGAAGAAGGAAAATGTGTCTTCAGGTTTGGATTTTCTATATTCTAACAGAACATATCTTTTTGTGAGCCAATTCTAATCCAAGAGTATTGGTAGTTCTAGTAATTTCCTTGGGACTTAATACTAATGTTTTACCAAACAGCAACCAATTGTGTCATGTACACAATTGGTCGAAATAATTATTTCTCTTCACAACCACCAATTGGAACTGTGAGTACTTCGAAGCCGGGTCAATATGTCCGCGACATTTCGAATAAAACACATGTTTTTGGATAAAACATTAATTTATTTTTTGAACATAGTGATCCTCCTTGTGATCTACATACTTTGTTCAACGTTTTTCCAATTTTTTTTATCCCTTCCAAAAAATAAGAGTTGTTGATGCCATCATTCATTACCAATTGGGTAGACACCTTGCTGTCTGGGCACTTGAGCTAGATGCTCATTGTACCAACCCCATCAGATCTCTCACTTCCACTCAAGCATCCTAGTATCCTCTATGAACCCCAGTATCCTGCTCAGTGGAAGCTTGAGAACCTTCGAGGGCTCAAGTAAGTCCTCCCCGAAATATTTCCGCCTGAGTTCCCTCAGTTCCTCGCATGAGCAGATTACATGTAACCCCGTTTCCTCCTGCACTTCGCATCTTCTACACCATGGTTCGCTTACTCGACCTGTGTTGTAAAGATGCTTTCTCGGGGGGCAATGTCCGGTCACCAACCCAGTGATGACCTTAATTTCCTTTTTACTGCGTCCTAGTAGGTTATCAGAGAACTTAGCATCCCCATCCCCTATTAGCGCTTTAGTATGGAGTTGATCTGCAGTCGACCTCCATTTCTTAATCTTCTCTTTGTCTAACCAGGACCAGATCTCCCTCATAGCGGAATCCTTAGTGATACCGCATGCGGGCTCTGGTCCTATGAAGTGCTTCTCAGAGCCCTTCCTGGCTAATTCGTCAGCTATTTTATTCCCTTTAATGTCCTCATGTCCTGGCACCCAAACTAAGGAAACCTTGTTATCCTGTGCCAGATTATTAAGGGATCGTTTACATTCCCCAACTAGTTTCGACCTAGTGGTAGGGTTTGCAATTGCTCTGATAGCAGCCTGGCTATCAGTCATTATGTTTATTTTCCTATTCTTGCAACCTCCCTCTGCAATAATTCCCGCACAGGTTGCAAGAGCAAAAACCTCTGCCTGGAAAACTGTAGTGAGCTTACCCAGGCTTAGCGATATCCTCTGTTCTGGGTTAGGACCGCAAATGCCGGCTCCTGTACCCCTGCTGGATTTAGATCCGTCCGTGAACCAGTCGTCAGGAGCAGTGAAGTCCCTCCGTACCTGGTCTCTCTTCGGTATAGATTTTTCCACCTTTTCAGTGAAGATAATTTTAGGTCCCATACTGTCCGTCAGCATTCGTAGCAAAGGCTCGTCCAGTATCGTTCCCGTAGTGTCTGTGTGCCCTCTAGCCCTAGTGCTAGGGTGCCACAAATTGTTTGTCTTCAGTCTAAGAATCGCCGCTATAGCCTCCGCTTTGACAAAAAGTTCCAGCGGGGGGAGGCCCACAATGGTCTCCATGGAAGCGGTTCCTGTACTGTTCATTGCTCCGGTGATTCCCAGCAGTGCTTGTCTCTGAACAGTGGTTAGCAGCTTAACTGCAGAGGACACTTCTGTCCTTTTCCACCAGACTACTGCTCCGTATGTTAGTGTCGGCCTCACCACAGCTGTATACAGCCAATGTATCACTCTCGGCTTTAACCCCCAGGTTTTACCTACAACTCTTCTGCAGCGCCAGAAAAGTTTCGTAGCCCTGCTCGTTACATTAGCTAAGTGTTTACTCCAATTCAGTTTTGCGTCAAAAGTGACGCCCAGATTTGTTGATGGCATCAAAATAGGTATTTGTTTGGGAGATGATTAGGGCTGAGCGATACCGGCATTTACCGATGTATCGGTTCCGTCCGCGGTATCGATACTTTGGAATCGATACCTAGGTATCGTACGTATCGATACTTAGGTATCGTAGGTATCGACACTTAGGTATCGATATCAACGTTATCCAAGGTATCGGGGGATCGATACCCAGAATGGTATCGAGTACTGGACGATGTATCGATACTGCGGCCAGCCCTAGAGATATCGTTGGAGTCAAATCTCTTTCCGCTGGGCCATTTCTCCAGATTTGGAAAGAAGAAATATTGGTTTGAGTGATGGTTTTTTTCCGCAAAAAGTAATGCTTAATGAGCACACAGAATTCATTTTTTTCCATTTTCTTCTCAAATCACGCAGTAGTCTGCTATCAATGGCTGTCAAACACGAACTAAATGATGCAGCTTCTACAAATTTTAACAGGAGCCAACTGACTGATTTCTGTTGACCGCAATGTTGACAGGAGCTCTGTTGCCCTTTCAGTTAAGAGGCGGCAAATTCAAAAAGTCGTGGACATATTGACTCACCCTCGTATCATCGTGGATAACCTTGATTTTTGAATGAAGACATTATTATATTGAATATAAAAAATGTAGTACCTACCTTCTATTCTTGTCTTTATTTTTTTGGCAACTTCTTCCTTAAATCGCAAATCCAATCAATGCATCGCAAAGATTTGGTATCGTATAGTGTTCAGTTATGCAACCTTTAGATCTTAGAACCCTATTTTTTCCTTTTTTTGCTTTAAAACACTGGTGCAAATATTATTTACGCGTATATTGAAGTTTATCATACGTACATATGTTACATAAAATATGTTCACTCGAACTAACCATAAAATATTTACTTAAATTTGCAGTACACTACGCACAGCAGCGAACGCGGATCTTCTGCTACGCGATCAACAAAATCTCGCACACGTATGTTCCGTAAGAGAGTTCAGAAACTAAAAGAACAATATTACAAAACATTACTCAAAAAAGTGGAAGGGTTAGCGACAAGAAGGACTGATACTAGTCCTGATGGCGAATTAGAGAGAGTTTGTCTACCAGATTTAGATAAACGCAATAAATGGATACTTGGACTTGATCCAAAAGTAAAATCTCCTGTTAGAACATGCGAAAAAATTATCTCCCAGCATACAGCTGTTCGAGCGGTATCTATTGACAAGTTGGGAACCGGTCGCAAATTAGATTCTCTCTACGTTAAAGTTACTGTGGATCCAGATTCAAATATAAAGGCAGAACACTTAGTGGATTATTACAAACGGAGAACAAAACGAAAATTACCTCTGCAATTGAAAATAGTAAAACCTACTGTTGAGAAACCATTTGTCCCGTCGAGAGATGCCATAGGGCTTAGTCATAGTTTAATATATCAGCGAAATTCACAGCTGCGTAACTTCTTTTTATTAGAATCAAACAGCTCCTATAGACTGGAGGGGAGATCTACAATAGGGTCAAGTGCTTCTACTAGGCTACAGAGGAGCCGCTCATCAAAACTAGCAACTAGCTCTGAACAATCAGCTAGGAATCTCTTAAGACAATCAAGTAGTATCCGGAAACCATTGATCGAGCTTATGAAACCACCAAGTAGTACTAATAACCCGTGGAAGGGACTTATAAAGATGCCAAGTAGTATCAAACCACAATGGAGCCATTTGCTAAAACGATTAGGAAGTGCAAAACATAAACGGGTTAGTCTTGCAGATCCATTGCGTAGTTACGAGAAGGCCTCGAACGAAATGATAAACCAATCAGATAGAACTAAGCATGAGTCAAAGGAACTTGTGAAACAATCGAGTAGCAGCAGATCACAATTGAATCGTTCTCGATTAGGTAGTATAGAGCAAAAGTCTAGTCACACATTTAGTGAACAAAGTAGTATGAAAGATCTGGGGAACGAATTTATGCACCAATCAAGTAGTACTCAGCACCCGCTGCAAGAATTTAGAAAACGATCAGCTGGTACCGCATTGGAATGGAATCGGTCATTAAAACGATTAGGCAGTGCCATGCGTCCGCCGCAGGAACTTGCAAAACAAACAAGCAGTACTAAACTATTTTGGCAAGGATATTTAAAACAATTAGAGAGTTCCGAAGACCAGAAGAAGAAAGTATTAGTTCGAAGAAGTATTATCGAGCCAATAGAGCTACCGGATGATAAGAAGCATTCGCTAGAATAATACTAATTTTGATATTTTAAAAGTTTGTGCATATGTCAGTACTGGCAGAGTTAAGCTGCAAGTGTTTCACAAGTAGACTCACTAAGGGCTCACGCTGTGTTAATAGCTACGTAGTCTTGAATAAATGAGGAGAAAGCAATATTATTGCAAGTAACAGAGCATATTCATGAAATGAGGCAGGATAATTTTTTGTCGAAATTTTATTTGCCACTCGCATTTGAGTAACATGAATAAATGTACAATTAATAAAATAAATGTTGCAAAAGTCAATACATAGTTTTAATTTAATTCCAACTGATGTACAGCAACGTGCATTTTGAATGATTTGTGAAAACTCCTTTTGCTTTTTTTGAGTGAATACAATTTTTTGTGATTGATAGTGTCTCACAAACCGGGATCATTTGTTGAATTTGACTTTTTGGCAACGTAGTAGTTTTACATCAGAAGTGAAACGATATCATTTGCAAGAAATTTTATTAACATTAATTATTTGTTTGGCGACCCCGCCGCTGAGGACACTCCTGTACACGTGCACATCGACAAAATGCGATGGTCGATATCTGGTTGTAATACCTCGTTCTAAGCAACTTGAATTTCGTTGCTGTGCCAACGTTTGTGGAGGATGGTGCAAAGTGGACAGTCTCCTCCCCATGCTATCCCACACATGTTCGATGGGATTTAAATCCAGGAAACGGGGTGGTCCCGACAAAACATTAACGCCTACTCCTCGGAGAGCAAATGGGGACGTGCATTGTCTTGATGGAAAAGCGCGTGTGGACGGCTATCTAGATAAAGTAGTAAAGTGGTTTATAGGACATTATCAACGTCTCTTTTACGGCCATCGTCCATACCTAGACAGAATCGCGATTCGCCGCTGATAACGACATTATGCCATTCTGCTTCCCAATGCTGCCGTTCTCTGCACCAGTTCAAGTGTTGACGACAGTGGTCCGGTCGAAGGAAGTACTAATCCTGGACGGCGAAATAGTGTACACATAGTATCAGGTCTATCTTCTTCTCCATACCATTGGTCAAGCTATTTGACGTGTTGTCGCAAAACGGTCTAGTAAAGTTAGTTGTCTGAGGAGCCTATCTTGACACTCTGTGGTACGCCTTGGTTGACCAGTTGGGCTTCTTCCTGTTCCTTTACCTTCTTCTGTCCACACACGACACATACTTATTACCGTCATTGCAGTACAATTAACACGTCCGCCAATTTCGCGATAGGACAAGCCAACATCTCAATAGGCAACAATTCTACCCCTCTCAAAGTCACTAACACGGTGATAATTTTGACGTCTTCTAACTGTACGCCTTTTCAATATTAGTCAGCTCTCATGAACATGAATCTTTTCGCAGAAAAGTAAGAGAATTTTTTTCACAAAAAAGTATCAATGATAAAAAGTTGACATTCTTATCATAGTATGCTTGATATATTATTTTGATGCAAAAAATCAATTTGAACAAATTACTGCTTCAAGGTGTAACACTTCTAATGTCACTGAGTATATAATACACCTACATATGTAGATGTTCCAAGATACATTTTAAATAGGTACATATATGGTATTTAATAATAAAGGTGGCTGATGTGGTGGTGTGTATCGTTTTTGTGATACTATTACTTTAAGTTTAATGAGTCTGTTTTTCCTTTAGAATTTGAATTATGTTTAGTGGACACTTAACTTTAAATTATATTTTATTCATGTCCAGAGTGTGTTCTATTATTATGTTCAATAAACATGACTTCAAATTGAAATTATTATTGTTTCTTAGTACTTGTTTTTGTATATTTTTAGATTCAAATGTCAAGACCACCATTTAAATGCAAAACTGGACATGTCAATCTATTTTTTTTAATTTTGGCTTTGTTTCAAAACATCATTTTCAAAGGCATAGTGTTACTTAAAGAAAAACTGTACTGTAACTGAAAAACCACGCTATCACTACAAAGACGCTTCTGACAATTTTTTGCAGTTGTCTTAAAATTCGTTTAAAAGGACTTGTTTTGCATATACAGGGTTAGTTAAAAGTATGGAGACGGCGATTTATTGTCGTTAATATTCATTTTAAAGAATTATGTTCAATATTAAAGTTTGTTAGGATATTTTGATCTACATTTGAGAATATTTGATTTTTTTCTTTCTTCAATTGTTTTTTAATTACGCCTGCTCGCACAGTTTTTTTAAATGGGATCTAGTAAATTTTACTCTACCATTTGATGAGAATTTTTTTCTCTTTACAATAATGTTTTTGTTTTTTTTAAATTCATTTTAATCACTTTTTTATAAGAAAAGGCCGGTTCAAGTGTTTAACAGATGTTTGGTACATCGCAGATAGACAGAAGTGAAGCGATAAACAAACTTGAGCGACATAATTTTATTAGTGGTTATTCTGCACGTCAAATATTTGACAGAAATAATTTATTTCATTTCAATTCAGCAATTTGTTGCTGTTAATATTAACAATGACGAGTTTAAGTGAACATGAACGAATTGAAATACTTATGATGTTAGGTTACGGAGATAGACGCAGAAGTTTACAAGATGTTTGTAATTTAATGATAGGCATCCAAATAGAAATCCAATTTCTAAATCCGTTGTTGGTAAAACTTTAAGACGCTTTGAACAAACGGGTAACGTTAAAGATTTGCCAAGGAGTGGTAGACCTAGAACAGCAAAAAGCGATGATAACAAACTGGATATTTTATTGGCTGTATCTGAAGATCCCCATTTATCAACCAATGAATTAGCGGCCAATTTCAATATTTCACAGTCATCGGTCGTGTCATTTTTAAAAAGTGAAAAGTATAAACCCTATAAGGTACACCTTGTACACCAGTTAACGGAAGATGATTCTGATAGGAGATTACAATTTTCTGAAGAATTGTTAAATATTTGCAATAATAATGAAAATTTGTCAACAGTATTCTTTTCTCTGACGAAGCTACTTTTTGCCTCACCGGTGAAGTAAACAGACATAACTGCAGATACTGGTCACCGGAAAATCCCTCTTGTTTTTTGGAGCACCATACGCAGTACCCCCAAAAGGTTAATGTTTGGATTGGCATTCTAGGCGGTCATATTATCGGTCCCTTTTTCATCAATGGTAATTTAACTTCGGCTCTGTATTTGCAGTTATTGCAAAATGAAATAATACCTGCCTGTGCTACGCTCTATCCACATGAAAACAATGAACACCTGCCCAATGACAGTATCTGGTTCCAGCAAGATGGCGTCCCACCATGTTTGGTGTAAATGTTCGTCAATATCTAGACAACATTTTTCCCCACAGATGGATTGGAAGACGAGAAACCATTGAATGGCCAGCCCGTTGGCCAGATTTAAGTCCTTTGGATTTTTTTCTTTGGGGATACGTAAAAGACAAAGTTTATACAGACAAGCCCAATAACGTCGAAAATTTACAAATCCGAATTATCAGAACGATACAAGCCATTTCCCCGAGATTTTTGTTCGGGGTTTTGTAAATCGATTGGGTCATTGTCAAATTACTAACGGACAACAATTTGAACACTTACTTTAATTTACTTTGTTATTAATTTGTTTAATTTTTCTTGTAAAAAAGTTATTAAAATGAATTTAAAAAAACCAAAAATATCATTGTAAAGAGAAAAAAATTCTCTATCGAATGGTAGAGTAAAATTTACTAGTTCCCATTTAAAGAAATTGCGCGGACAGGCGTAACTAAAAAACAATTGAAGACAAAAAAAAATCAAATATTCTCAAATGTAGATCAAAATATCCTAACAAACTTTTATATTGAACATAATTCTCTAAAATGAATATTAACGACAATAAATCGCCGTCTCCATACTTTTAACTAACCCTGTATATTATTTGAGGATTTTTCTATACTGTGAACGCCATTGTCTTGAAAAAAATAGTTTGTACACCAATAACACGCAACATTAAAGAAATAAATATAAAGGCAGATAGACACATTAACTAAAACGTATGTATATGTATGCACCAATGTGCGAGGAATGTTTTCTCCTTCTTTTCTATGAGCAATTTTAAACACTCCAACTAAATCAGTACAAGAATTAGCGAGGCAAAACGTCTTCCTAAGGCGTGCTCAATAGTATTGATTAGGATTCGAAGAGATGGATGACTGTATGTGGACGAGCATTATCATCCATCTAAATAAGAGAACAAATGGTCTCATCCGTAACACGTAAATTTCATTCGTCATTAAACAAAATTCTCATTCGTATGTATAGGTTCTCATTTTTGGTATCTCATTCATACACGTTGGTATTAAGGTTGTTTATTGGTAATTAATTACGGTTTATCTGTAATCATCTGCAATTTATAGTAACCTAGTAATAATTGAATATCGACTACAGTCAACAATTTGACATTCCAGTCAAGCGACGCTTTTAAAGGAATGTAACTCAGTCCACAAAATTCCTTCGTTGGGGTTGGGTGGGGTTGGGTATTTAGTTTATTTGTTCGACATTAGTGTGTTCTGGAATATCTAAGTTATCAAAATGCCAGCCCAGAGTGTAATGGGAATAATTAGGAGGAGAGTGCGGACCGGTAAGGCAAGCGCCCACAAAAAAGCAATTCCACCAGTGTTCCAGCGTTTATCGGCGCAGAAGTGTACCTGGAAAACGAAGCTAAAGCCACTGTAAGAGAACTATTTAATATTTCTGATACATATTGTGACATTTAGAAATAAGTATAACTTCAACATGTTAAATCTTTCATTATTGATTGAAATAATTCATTCAATTCTATATCCATTCTTTAATTCATTAATTACGTCCATAATAAGTATACTAAGGTTTGAATACCATGATAAAATTATTTATTTTGAAACGGTGGTAACATGGCGTTGAATATTCAGGATTTCTTAAAAAAAAGACTCACCCTATTATTCCTGTCAGCATACTTTTCAGCTCTTCAGTAGACTTTCTCTAATAATCAGATTAAGGAACAGCTCCATAAGACAGGAACCTTCTCCAACGCAGCATTAAATGCATTTTTGTAGCAAAGCTTCTGTACATCCGTCCTCTCTTGTAGCTTTCCTGCGGACATCTTTCATCTCTCTACATTTATCCGAGAATAGTACAGAGTATTGTGTTTTTTGATCTACCAAAGTGTGCTCTTACAACGCGGAGATGGGCTAAGATTTGGACCAGCAGTTGCTCTTTTGAAGCAAATTTTGTTGGTTCAAGTCGTTGTCTAGATATTCAGCCACGCCTCACGTATATCTAAGCTGACAAGACAGATGAGAATCCAACTTCTTGGGGAGCTGCAAAATCTTGTGTTTGTTCATCAAAATATATTGTAGGATAGCATACGTGTGGAATTTTAGGGTATGCACTCATTTTAGAATTATCATCTTGAACTGGAAAGGTTTTAAAGGAAAAATCTGGGATGTAATTTAATCGTTTTTGTTGCAAAGACATTTTATTGTGAGTGTGTGGTTTCATTCGAGTTTTAGGACATAGTTTAATGGCAGCTGTACAGAACTTGCACATTCTTTCAATACAAGCATTTCGGAGGATACTACTTTTAAGAATAGGTTACACGGTTGAGGTGGCTAATTGATTCTTGTCTACGTTGTTTCGTTTCATATATAATACAATATTGGCACATGTTTTGGGTCATGATCTCCTGGAACGCAAACACAAAGCATAAAAACTATTTTTTAAATTGATTATGCCTGATTTCCTCACAATAACTGAAATTGGTTATTACCAAAACACTATAGACCTCCCATTTCTTCACCTGTACGTCGTTGGATATAAGGTCATCGATTAGCTCCAAAAAGTTCAAACTTGGACTCGCCTGTCCAGAGAACATGTTTATTATAATACGCCTAGTCCAACATTCCTTCCTCTTCTCCTTCTATGTTTCTGTCATAAAGTTTTTTTTTTTGGTAAATATGCAACTAGCAACTGCTAGCAACTGCTAGCAACTGCTTTACATTTCTTGTTTGTGCAGGCTGGCATGTCGCAGTTAGCCTTGCGTTACTGTCTCAATTTCCTGGTGTGTGTCTTTCTCTGCGTCAGTATCTTCTCGGCGAACTCGAAGGCAATCTTCTGCTAGTGATCGTTTCCAAATAGCATCGTTGGTATCATGTTATTTGGTGAAAACAGGCCAATTTCTTGTATTCCTTCTCTATACTCGTTTCATTGCCCACATTCGAAGAGAGGTGGTAAGTAACGTCTCCTGTAGAATCCAAAGATCATGAAATATCATATCGTCTGTTTAGTTTTGCCAATTTTAGGCAAGCATGTATTGTTGCGTTGCGTTTCCACTGAGGCTCACTGACTTGTAGGCTACTTCCGGTGTTTGGCGCTCTTGTCAATTTTGATATAGTATGGGCACGTTACTACTTGCTTTTGCTTGCTTCTCTTGCACCAGCCTCACCTTGAACTTCATAGACTATCTTTTTTTTCTGGCCGTAGTGGGTCGTAGAAAATTGTACAATATGATGTGGTGATCCTGAAAGCTCCGTTATTGTTGCCATAAAATCAGCGAACTTGGTTTCCTTCATTACCAGGATCAGGCTCTGCTCGTCTATCAACCTATTCACTTTTATTATTACTTAGTTGACTTCTCGCTTTATCCACCAACACATGTCATAAGTCGAGGACTAATATTGATGCCTGTGCTACTCCTGCTGCTACTTTCTTCCGTATACGGCTTGTCCGTGATGTCATAGGTAAGCTTCCTGTCGTTCAGGAAGCTGCATAGTGTCATAAGTAAACAAGGTGGCGTGTCAGACTTAGTTTGGAGAATACCTGAGATGACGCTCCCTCTTGCTGAGTGGAAGGTATTTCTTACGTCTGGCAATACTACCGCATCATTAGCATCTTAAACGAATGATTTCTTCATTAAGCAGTTTCAAAGATTTCTGTTACATGTGCTATGCTGTTGATTGTAAATCATCCTTTTCTGGAACTATTCCATCTGACCGAGAAGCCTTTCGCGTAGTTCATGCTATTCTCCAGTTGCACCATGAGCAGTCTGTAGTACAGTAACTGTCCCAGTCGTGTCCAGAATACGTAGCGATCTGTATGCCTAAGCTATCACCGAGTTGTCGTTTGTTTGCGTTTCCCCAGTAGTTGTTCTGAACAAAATTGTAAATCTTGTGAATCTTCCTCTCATATTGAGGATGTCTCTATTCATTTATTTTTTCAAAACTATGTTTGGCACAAAGTATGATTAATTTTGCTTGACAAATATTAATCTTGTTGGCACTGTGTAAACAACAATTGATTTAACTTTGAGACAGTTTGTATACATGTACATAAATTCCTTCTTCTTCCGCGAATAGAAACAAGATAATACATTTTTTAAACTCGCAGATTCACCAGACAACTTGCGACGGAAGAGTTTGCACGCGGTTTTGCGTCCAATCCTTTGGTGTGTGAGCGAGAAAGATTGAAAACTATAAGAGGACCAGGATATTATGAGCCTATTGATCATACTTACAAAGAAAGTATTACGGCACCTAATAAAGGATTCACAACTTCGTTAAGGTCAAGTTTGATTAGAAAGCAGAAGTATCCATATCCGTCTCCGGGTAAGATTGATTTCAAACACGGCATGGTATCTCATTGCCTGCTTAATTCATTTAATTTCATCAATCTTCTTTTAAATCTAAAAATTCGAGTTGTCATTGGTGTCGTATTATTTTAGGTACATACCTTCCCGATATATTTAAAGATTCTTCAGTGATAAAGAAATCACCGTCGAAGAAGCCAGCATTCCAATGGAGTATACATAAGAGTCGTTTCAAACCAGAATTATCGTACAAATGGCGACAATGTCCTACTCTCTACAAACCAAATGACGTAGGCAGCATTGAAACTCTGTTAAAGAAGAGAGTTTCTACTAGAGGACCATATGATCTCTTTACTGGACCTAGGGATTATAGTTCAATAAAAAATCACTTTTGCCAAAAATCTGTAGACGCTCCTGATAAGGTTTACGATGTTCCAAATAGTTTAGATTATTTATTGAAACATCCGAGGAAGAAAAAGTAAATGCAATTCAATTATGGAAATGCTTTATCATCTATTTGTGTATTTCAGTTACGGAGTCGTGTATAGAAAAGCACCTTATACTATGAAAGATTTTTTCCGTGATAGATACTCCCTCGCTGACATCTATCGGAAAGGGGAATATCCAGGTCCAGCAACGTATAATCTAACATCACATACGTAAGTCACGTGTAGTATTTTCGAAATTGCATGTTTGTTCAATTTCATTTGAACTTTGTCAATATTATTCTTCTTTCAGAATTAAGCCTAAGCCTCATTCGAAAGTGGCATTCAATTCAACAGCACCATTATCGAGAGCAACAAACGTAATCACGCCAGGTCCTGGACGATATTTTCTAACTCGTCAAAAGCAGTGGCCTACACCCTATGGCCAAGCGACAATACACTCAAAATATATGGAAACGGGCCAGAACTTCACTATAGTTAAGGTATGTAACGGACACTTCACTATTTAACTCAATAGATTACACTAACACACGCGATTTTTATAACGGACTTAACAATCTACAGGGTTCGACATAACAATGTTACCATTTTTAATACTAAATATAGTTTTAAACAAAATATAATGCACTTTAATTCTTATCCTAAATTAATGTATATACATTTGGATTTATTATTTAAAGATAAAATCTTTCAAATGACCACCGTTTTCTGCAATGCATGCTTGTAAACGCTGAGAGAAGTTTACCATGACTCGTTGTAGCATTTCCTCGGGAATGGCTTCAATTTCCTCAGTAATGCGATTTTTTAACTCGTTTAAGTTGTTGATAGCTCCGGAGAAAACCTTACTTTTAAGGTACCCCCATAGAAAAAAATCTGGGGCTGTCAAGTCTGGACAACACGATGGCCAGGGTATATCGCCAAAACGCGAAATCACACGGCCAGGGTACAAGTTACGTAGAGATTCCAACGATTGACGGGCTGTATGAGCAGTGGCTCCGTCTTGCTGGAAGTAAACATTTTCAATTCCTCGGTGATGCAACTCAGGTTGCAAAAAATTTGTCAGCATCTCTACATAACGTTCTGAATTTACAGTTAGTGATCGACCATTCCCGTCTTCAAAGAAATAAGACCCGATAAATCCCATGGATCCAACAGCACACCAAACAATCACCTTTGGACTGTGCAGAGGCTTTCCATGAATTTCCTTTGGATTTATGTCAGACCAATAGCGATTATTCTGGTTATTGGTAAAACATGATAAATAAAAATTGGCTTCATCAGACATCAGAAGTTGATTTAGAAAATTAGGATTAATTTGAATAGCGTTTAGGATATTCATCATTCCATTCGATTAAGTTTGTGGCGCGTATCCAGTTCTTGAACAACTTGCGTCTTGTAAGGATAGAATTTTAGGTCCAAGTGTAAAATTCTACGAAGACTTCTTTCCGAAATGTTAAGAGTTAAAGAGTGTCGTTTTGCGGAACGTTTAGGACTTTGTTGAAACGCATTTCTCACTCGTTCAATATTTTCAGCATGTCTGACTAATCTTCGACCTATTCCTTTTTTTGTTGCGAATGGACCCTTCCTCTTGCCATTTTCTGATTCATTTGCGAATGGTCAGTAGAGATGGTGCATCCCCTCTTCCTCTGTTTCCAAATTCCAGCCGAAATGCACGTTGCACTGCAGTGATTGACCGCACAATTGCAAATTTTTCAACAACAAAAATTTTCGCTTTTAAAGGCCAGCGATCCATATTTTAAATGGCTCTAACTGACATGTCAAATTCAAAGGTAGGTTAATCAATTTATGATCATAACAAAAAATGTATTATTCTTTGATTAAAATATATTTAGTATTAAAAATGGTAACATTGTTATGCCGAACCCTGTACAATGTACTTTGTAACGTAGGCTGTAGTTTTAAGTAGAAAACCTTTTTCGCGAGGGGCGGCAAGCACTATAAAGGATATAAAATCAAGCTTTCCGGAAGAGAGACTATGAATATACCTAGAAGTTGAAACAAACACTCAATATTTGGGCAAGAGTGCGGGCCCAAGCAGACTCCGATTCCTAAGACACGCTCTAGATGAACCCCCCTCCAACTACCCACTAAGAGAGGACCTACCAAGCGGTGTTCCAAGTGACTGGAGAACCTGGAGGATGCTTAACCGCGTCAAAACTGAAACAATGAAAACTCCGGTAAAATAAAGCCTCATGAAATGGGTCCTGCTGGACAGCGATGACGACAAATACGATTGCGGCGCCTTTCAGAACATGGAACACTTTCTTCAGTGATCTGCGTGCCCCCACTGATGCACTCTCGACGAACTATGGCTAGCGGAATAGGAAGCAGTAGACGTAGCCCAAGTAGCTAGGCTAACAAACTGTAGATTCCGGATACGAAAAAATAAAGTAAATTAAGTGATGTTAAATATGGTCCTCGAAAAGGTTGGCCTGTCGTCGAAAATGTCGATAAAATTATAGACATTTTTATACACATTAAAACAAAATGATGTAAACAAAACACATATGAATCTTGTCAATGTGGGCACTGTTGAGTTAGACAGAAAATGCATATTCAGACGCTGAGTATGATGCCAGTGCAGCGGCTTGTACGCAACAAGGACCTTATTTATTGGTTGAATTTCGTGATGCTCTGGTCAATATATTCGGTGGCGTTGAGGACTTATTTGGCATGATTGCCGATTGCGATGTGCACTACACCTGGAGGTGGCAATGATTATCTGGTTACCAGTTAGTTCTAGTTAATTTAATTCTCGACTCAAAGTTGACTGGCACGTTAGGAGTCATAGCATCGCCACGCAATTGCAAATTCAAGAAGACGCTGGATGTTTGAGTGTCATGCCAGTTAACACAAAAACATGATGGATTGAATTTCCATCTGCGAAATCTTGACCAACCGGAATGAAATCGGCTCATTCCTGAAACAGACAATATTATGCGAAAGAAATCGTGGTCAAACCGCAGTGAAACACCTCAAACGGTGATGAAACCAGGACTAATGGTCAGGATGGTTCTGGTATGCATTTGGTGTGACTAAGTCAAGGGGTAATTCCAAACGAATCATTTCTAATGCAGTTTTGTTAATTTATTATCAAAATGCGTTATTTGTATTTCAAATTTGTGAATTTAATTTCAGAATGCGCCTTTTACGATTCAGATTTCTGAAATCGGAACGTTTCAAAAGAAAAAATCAGATTATGTCAATTGTAATAATTGCTTTTTGGAATCATTGTAGATAGAACGTGTAGTTCTTAAACTGACGCAAGAAAGATTCAATGTGTTTGAAAAGCTGCAACATAAATCGGATTCATCAGAGCTGTTTGCTTTACGGTAAATACATTTTTCTCATAATCCAGTTTCTCACGAAGTGAAGCCTTTTTTTTCTGTTTTGATACTGAGCTATACGAAATCCACGATAAAGGATCTGAAGAAAAAATGAAAATTTTAATCCAAAAGTATTTAATAATGAAGTTTGAAAAAATTGTTTAATTTGCTTTAAAAGGGCAGAGATTATGAGCAGTGAAACAGCTCATAAATTAAGCAAAAATAATGCAGCTAAATATAAAAATAATTTTCACAATTCCATGTGAGATCTTCAAATTTACAATTAACGTTTTCTTATATTAAGGAGACGTATTCTGAAATGTAATTAACAACTTGGAGGGGTAGAGAAAGGAATCGGCAATGCGCCTTCAATATGGCCAAACACTAAATTTGGATCACTACTCTAAACAAGTGGAGCGTTTCAAGCTAACGATTGACAAAAAATTGCCAGAATTGGTCACCATGACAGGTGTCGTGTTGCGTCAGGACAACGCTAGGCCATGTACGTCTATAGTGATTTGCTAGATACTCCGAGAGCTTGGTCGGAAAGTTTTGAGGCATCCACCGTATAGTCTAGAATAGTTCCAAGCGATTACCATGTTTCTCATGAAGTTCGTTAGTGATAAGAAATTAGTACCGAGAGAGGATTGTGAAAATCCTGTATTCGATTTGAAAATTACGTTCCAATTTGACTTATAATGAAAATATACTGTAGTTACCTATGACCAAATACAACATGGCAAATTTAATCAAGAAATAACATTCTTAGCATACTTGCTGGAACCTCCTGGAGCAATGAGAGTCATACCAGGCACGTTGAGATCCACACCTACAGTATGGCTTCCGATCCTTGGCAATATAGCGCCTCCTCAACTCCGTAGAACGAAAGCCGCTCAAAGGGAATGGGTAAAAGCTAACAATCAAGAGATTGTTTTGCTCATTTGGCGTAACCTCTGTGCTTTTTCCCCAGTTCGTTTTAGATCCTGTTTTTCAATCTGGAGAGATAGTGAACTGACTTTGTAGAAAAGTTAGAAACTTACCATTACGCAGGTGGTAGAAAAACCGCCGGGGATGGACCTACCTGTCAGACGTGGAGCCGGCTAAACCGATTTAGGGTGGCTC